>WAAB01018133.1:0-10402 GCA_013389865.1 Piaya cayana
GTGATTCTGTGATTACCCTCTTATTTTCCTTTTCCAAGGTAGATAGGCTAAATCTAGTCTCTATTACCAGTCTCATTTGCCTGTATATTCCTTCTGCTGGCATCTCTTCCTCTCCCCATTGCACTGGAGAGCCCAGCTGACTGATACCACTGCACCTTCACCTTCTCCTTCCATAATGAAACACTAACAGGAGCTAGTAGCACAAATTACTCCCCCTACTCAGTCCCACTTCACTTGTCATTTCCCCTAGAGTAAGGACTAGATAAAGAGAAAATGGCAAACACTCCTGTAGGGAGCTCAGGAAGGTTCATCAGCTCAAAACGCCACAGGCAAAAATTCTGATGTACCCATCAGTCTTCAGCAATCATCTTCCAGACATGTTTTCTGATTCATTTAGCAAGGTTATGTTATGCACTTAAGTGACCCGAGACAGTTTTGCACGTAGAACACATTAAATACAGCGACACATTCTGACAATTACTGAAGTGGTGTTACAACTTCTTGGTCTGCTCAAGAGGGAAGCAACCCCAAGCTGGTCAAAAGAACAAACATGTTCAGTCAATTAATTCCTTATCAGTTTGTAAGTTACCAGTGCATGTAACTGCAGTTTTTCCTTGTCAGAAATGTAATAATGTTTTCTTTTAATTTCAGAAGTAACTTCAGATCCTTCCATTGCTCATAAGAAGCTTCAGGGTGAAGAGATTTTTATTCCTCTTTGAGCATCCCTTAATTCTTGACTGCATTTAAAAGGGTTTGAGCTGGTCATCCCCTAGTAGAGACACATCTAGTAAAAAGCCATCAGTTCACTAGTGTGACTGAGCCATCTTTCGTTAACAGGATACACTACAAAACATTCTGTAGCACCAAAGTAGCTCATTATTAAGAGCAGCAGCTGAATCATAGACAAAACTGGGCATGGAACCTATCAAGTGAAAAAAAGTACATGGAGACAATCTAACAAACAGGTGTAGACAATGAATAACTGCACGAAGTTCAAAGATTTTACTTCTCTTTATTTAAACACAAATACATTTACAGCATGCAGGCAAGTTAAAACTATATGGCGTCTTCCCCAAACCAATTGTTTTAATGCATCTCATCAAGTGTACTGAAGTTAAATCATATTCCACAGGTAGACTTGTCCTCTCATGTCAAATTTAGAGTTACACACAGTAGTGAGTCAGCATTTAAGTTATGTAAATAATTTAGCTCACCTGAAATAAATATTATTTCACCATGTTCCTATCCTAAACCATCTTTTAAAAAATATGATCTAGAGGAACATAAAAATAAGAACCATTCAAAGACTGCAAGTTGAAACAGCAGTGTTGAACATTCGCTATACAGACCAAACACTTTAATTTACAAAAACCAGTAATTCTCCTGTCCAGCTGACCTCGGACAGCCAAACCAGAAAACAAACAAAAAAAAAGGTGTTTTTTAAAATTTTTTTACATTTTAAGAGGCAGTTCTTGGTAAACTTCATAGAAGGTTTAAAATAAAAAATAAGTTTAAATACAAAAAGGTGATGTACACTGAGCTACAGGCTAGTTAGTAGTTAATTTATTTTTTTAAATACAGCAATTTTCAGCACCAAAACCCATGATAATTACCTACAGGAATGAAAACCTCATTCACAGGCAGGAGGGGAAAAAAAAAATCCTGCTACATTTGAATGCATTTTCAAGAAGGTGGGGTTTTTTTGTTTGTTTTTATGATTGCATATTAACTGAAAACCTGTAGTTAACATGGAGAAACACCATGGACAGTGCTGTTTTCATGATGAGAAATTTCATTCAAAATAATTCACTATTTCTTTACTTTTCTTTCCTCAGTGTGTCCTCTTTAATTGTGCTCTAAAACAACTGCAAGTTTGGAGTGTTTAGCAGCCTTAATGAGCAAAAAGTCTTAAAAGCTGAAAACTCCGAAACAGTGAGATTTCTGACTGAGACACTCAACCTTTAAAAATCAAACTATTAAAAATTCAGACTACTGTAGATATAGAAAAAAGTAGTTCAAGGTCTAAAATCCAACTAATCCATTGTAATATAAATTTTTATCTATTTATTATATAAAAGTTCAAAGTGATTTGCTGTCTGAATAGTCACAGAGCCTCTACTATTTCCACAATAGTTGATGAATTCCCAGCACAAAATCCAAGCCAGCACATGAACAGTACCAGCTGGGTCTGGAAGGCTCACTGAATTCTTTCACTAACAGTCAAGTTTCTTCTTTCTTAAAGACCTGGTAACTTCTATCCAGACAAAGGCTGTTCTAAACATTATAGTGGCTAAACCCTATGAATAAGTTAAGCAAATTGTACTATAAAATTTTTAAACCCAGATCCAGCTCAATGGTTACTGCAGCTCAACCCCTCCCAAAACTCCCATGTTTCACATTGTTAGCCACTTTACAGGACTTTCTTGCAAAGAGAAGAATAATATTCAACAACTACTACTTTGGACATGTCATTACCTACTTACAAATGGATTACAAATGCGGTTCAGGGTAGCACTTTATTTATTTTATTATTTTTTTAAACACGTCTCTGGGATTTCCAGATAAATCAGTTTTAAAAAGTTATATCCTTTATTAGTGTATCTGAATTCAATGGCCAAAAAAAATTTTTTTTCTTCAATTGAAAGTTAAAATTTTAGCCCAAAATTCCAGTACTGTGTACATAGTTAAATTTCAGATTGCGCTCATTTCGCTATAATAGCGAAGGTGAACCATCACAGATACAGACAGACAGGCAGGCTCATCAGAACGAAGCAGAATGTTTTCACTCCACCAGACTGTACTGTGTGCAGAATCAGGAACAGGACAGATGGGATAATCCATTGCCAAAGTCTTTTTTGTAAACGTAGATTTACTCTTATTACTGTACAATATTTAATTCTAAATTACCCAATAAACGGGCATTTAATCAGATAACAGTTAAACAGCCTTGTTCATATTGGACTCTAGTTCTGTGGTGTAGCAACTGCAGTGCCTTGTGACAGTTGTTGTAAGCACACTTCAGTATTTTTCACACTGTACAAATTTAGTTCCGATGCTTTATGCAGCATTCCAAATGAAAACTGTAATGCAGAGTGCCATTCTAATTCAGTGGGACATGTAGTGTTATGTGACATGATAAAACAAAAGTATACTTAAACACTGTTGCACAATCGCTAAGACAATAAGATGTACACAAATTAAGCTAGAAAATTTGAACTAAGATTTTCTCAACATACATTCAGCTTGGCACAGTGCAGACTAAATTTAAGACATGAAAGACTAACTGTGTAATGAGCAGAGCTACACTTTCAATAACGTGTCGTTTTTCAAGACGCCAAAATTGCACTCTAGTTTTTTTGGGAATCAGTTAGCAGAATTTGTAGAAGGGAGAAGAGCTGTACAGGCCAGGTATAATTTATACATTTTTCAAAAAATAATCCTACAGTCCCCAAAGGGAGAGATTATTGTCATGGAATGACTCCCTCTACACGATATCCAATCCTCCTTCCACTGCATTTAATTTTCAGCAACTGTAAGTAAGAAAAACAGAGTTAAGTACTTGTACCTCCCAAGCAGAAAAGCCAAGTTATTTACATTTACAGTAGACCATATTTGCTATTTACCTGGTCTTTAAGAGCCCAATTCTTAGACCACTCAGATAAGCACTAAACAAAGTATCTACTTTAGAAGAGAAATTATGCAGTGCAAAGCATTTCAGCAATCCCATCTGTTACCAGGAAATTAGGAAATTTACAGCACAATAAACTGACTGGGTATCTGAACTTCGTTGCCTTAACAGAGTAAACATCACCAACACCAACCAATTATAACCCAGCTCTGTTTCCCATGACTCTTGCTACATTTTACTTTTCCAGGCCAGTGAGAACTGTCTGGATACCATCCACCAGCTGCTGCAAAGTTCTGACTTTGCTATTTTGGCAAGATGAAATGGTAATGAAGAGATCATTCATCATTCTAAAATGTCTGATCTGCACATGGAAAGAAGAATTTACCATCTCTAGATTTCTTTAACAATAGACTAAAAAAAAAAAGAAACATTAAATGCTGGTCTCCAAATGAAAAACAACACATCACGTTTCTACTGTACTGGAAGTTCTTCTCTAACCACATGTTCAGATGCTTAGTAGCTGTATTAATCCTCAAAAGCAAAGTATAACAGACATCTCTACACAAAAAAATCCAATACTGGCTACCTGAGCATTTACAAACTCAGAACAAACTTATATCTAACAGGAAAACAGAGTTCAAAAAGAAGTTTTGTTCCTTTTCTTCCGTAAGGGACACATTCTTCAATAAAATAACATAGGAAAGTTGGAATAAATTACAACCACTCTCCTGCCATTAAGTACTAAACCCTGCTTGGTTCTATAGCAATGGCTAACATGCTAACATTGTAAGAATTACACGAATTGTTGCATATATTAAATACATATACAACTGCTTAAGGGATTCTCTAGGTATTTTAAAGGAGTTTTTTGCTTTGTTTCTTAGAAAAGTGTTCTAGCCAACACTTAGCCACTTTCCACTCCTTCACAACTTATTTACACATAGTTCAAAAGTCAAAGTATGAGATCTCCTATCTAAATTCCCCAAAACTACTCTTCTCCAAAGCAGGATGGAAGCTCAAAATTTAGTTATCA
Organism: Piaya cayana; assembly: GCA_013389865.1. Taxonomy (NCBI): domain Eukaryota; kingdom Metazoa; phylum Chordata; class Aves; order Cuculiformes; family Coccyzidae; genus Piaya; species Piaya cayana. The sequence goes on from WAAB01018133.1 coordinate 4,662, forward strand.
CTGACTGTATCTACTATGAGGCCTCTTAAAGAAGCATGAAACTAAACAGGCTCTCTTCAGTTCAAATTCTAGGCAACAGAAACTGTATAAACTCATGCTAAAGTAGGCATCTAAAATTAATTGGGTCACTCATCCCTTGAAACATCTCCACACTGGACAGCTGGGCTAGACCGCCTCTGTAGTCAAAGCAGCAATGTGAAGCTTAATTTTACCATATCAACATGATCAAGAAGACATGAACTGCCAGCTCCTCAGTCAAAGTCAATGTTATCCAAGGTTAAAGTACACATCACTGTGACTTCCTAGCAAATGAGAGACACTACCAGGTACCCTAACTAGCACTACAGCCTTTTCCTCTCAGAAACTGCGAGAAAGGTTTGAAAAGTTAGTCAGCTAATAAAAAGAAACAAATTGAAACAAACTGAGTCCTTCAGAAGGGAAGCAGGTAAGATTCAAGTATTTTAGTTACAGCAGCATTTTAAGTTTACTGGATAAAGACTTTTTAATGTTAAATACTTCTATATTAGGCACACAGAGCAGTGTGCAAATATAATAAGAAGTAAAGCACAAGAACAGTGTCATGGCAGGGGGTTGGAACCAGATAATCTTTAAGGCTCCTTCCAACCCAAACCATTCCATGGTTCTATAATTTTTATTTCACTACTGAATGCTTTCTGAAGAAAAACATATTTAAATACCCAAAAGATTTAAAACTATACATTCCTTTTCCAAACATCAGCTATTGGCTGTGACTGGTAACTATCTCCAGTTGACTGTTTTCACACATTGTCCTACTCCAGCACAACTGCAGAACTACCACTTTGCAATGGACACCAGTTCAACAACAAAAGCAGCAGCACTAGTCAGTTGCACACATATACTGTTCCTCTAAATATAAATTATCTAAAAAACAAGAAATTAAACTGATTATGCGAAAGATTTTATACCACAGAATGAACTGGAATAGAACCAAAGTGATTTAATCACACATTAAAAAAAAAAAATCATACAAGACAAACTTACACTTTGTCTTGCCGTCCTCCACCTCCACGCAGTGCAACTGGTTGGCTGTTTTGAGTGAACGCACCTCCACCACGAATTGCACTTGGATGAGTTGGAGAAGCTGCTGGATGCTGGCCAGGACGGATAGGCTTAGCTGTATGAAAAGAAACATGACTTGTAAATATAAATATCATAACTTCACCTTTGATGATCCAATTTTACAATACCCCAACTGTAATATTCAAAATTGAATGCACTTTGAGTAAGAAAAAAATTTAGGTGATATTCTGAGAACCTAACAGGTTAGCACCAACTATAATAAGCCCTGAAAAACAGATAAATGCTTTGCTTTTGTTGTCCCTATTAGAACTGAAGCTGACAAAACTTTTGGGAACACCTATCTTCACATTTATTATCTGCCACACTTGATGTATTTCCCAGTGAAAGTCCTATTTCTTGGCATAAGACACATCACTAGATGAAAGTTTCAAGAGGGTTGTGTTCCTGTAAGGAATAATTACACCCTTCTGTATTTCCCACATTTACCTGATGAGCCACTAGGTTACTTGGCTCTGCACGTCGTTCTGTGTACTGACTGCTCCACAGGTAACACTGCTTCATTAACACCTTACCACCATACAAAAACTTGCTCTATTACTGAATTCAAAAGCAGTTTTCACAGGTAACTCAAACGCAATTGATAAGCAAACTGCAGTTTCAATCAGCCTTGCACTAGCTTTTGTGAAGTCATTCATGTCCTGTTAAAAGTTTGTAATATTAACAGAGGCATTTGAAGTTTCAGCAGGTAAGAGTGGATAAAAAGCACCTACTGGCAGCAACTGCAGCAGAGTTCTTAATTTCTGGCTATCAGGAAGTTGATCTCTAGTAAGACATGACTAGTTCACGTAGATATTTAACTACAAGAGGCTTTAAGCCTGTGGTGAGCTCACTAGAGAATTCTGTTTGTCTTCAATGAGATCACTTGGGAGAAAGACAAGACAGGAAAGCACCTGTCTTCAAGTCACTGCTGGAAGCAGCCAAGAAAAAAAAAGTTGTAACTTTATTCCACAACAGCCCTTTGCAAGCCTACAAAACATGAACAAAATTTAACATCTGAGACATCTGTATTGATTACTGGAGTCCTGACACAGGACAAGAAAAAGGGTGGAACACTGAGTTATTTCTACAACAATAATGTAATAGCAAATGTTAACTACTCTGCAGGCCACACACCCTCTTGGCCCTCAGCACTTCAGAGTGTGATGGCAGGTGGAGGAGCAAGGGACTATGACCGTCTTCCCACGACACAGTAAAAGACACTACTAGCTACTACAGATTTCTGGGGATTTGCCTTTTTTCTTCCTAGGGAGGGGTACAGAGTACTATATGTTTTGAAACAAAGAACTGCAATAGTAATTAGGGATCTTAGGGTGCCTGTTGTGGGTTTGTCTGCCCATTTCCCCCCAAAGATCAAAAGACAGCAAGATATTTTTGTTGCTGTTGTTGAAGCTGATGGTTTAATTTCCTTCCTTGCTTAGTCTTAGAATTGGAATAGCATTACAGACTTAAGACTCTCATTCAGTGTATTGTTTTGTTTTAGGAAACTGAACACACATTCATTCAGTCTAGAATTCTAAGTCGGTAAGCCTTTACCAGCATGTACAAAAATCCAGGCACCAGGAGATCCATTTAAAATAAATACCCCCCCCTTTAACAGCCATACACCACCACTCACACACATACAGTCTCTATTAACCAAAATACAACTCATAATAGAAAATCTATCATGCTCATGCATGCAGCAACAAGTAGGGCCGAAAGAGGCACAAATATTAAAAAAACTATTCAGAAGACAGATGAAAACTTCAGGGGCAAGGGATTCTTTGCTAACCAATTTGTGCAGAATGTCCTCTTCTGGCCATATTCTTGGACCTGACAGCTTCCTTTATACGATCTACTTCTTGCTGATACCGTTTGCGATCACGAGAGGCATTCTCTTTGGCTTCCTTCAGTGCAGACTCCAAAGCTTTAACTCTTTCAGCTGTAGCTCTAAGTCGCTTCTCCAGTTTAGGAAGTTCACAGCGAAGATCTGCATTATCACGTACCAGCTACAAAACCAGAATCAATCAAACAAGGCAATCAAACACCCTCCCACCTCTAAACTGGCAACCCAGGAGGGCTAGTGCATTATCTTTGCTTAAGCTTTTAGTGGTGAACTATTAGATCTACTAAGACTGCAGTTTGAAAATCAGTTACTACGGAAGAACACATAGCGAACAGAAGCACTTAATCTACATTCTTCTTCAGTCAGAGACAGGCAAGCATCCCCTAAACTGATACACTAACTCTGAACGCTAACCTGGATCATCTTCAGAATAAAGGCACCTCTTACATTACATACCCACGCATACTTGAAACAGCTACTAATTCACAGGAAAACTTGAGTCTATTGCTTTATACCAAGATGTGGACTCAAGATGTAGAAATATTTTATTACAAAAGTTATTTTATGACTAATATGCATTCAGTCACTTATATAGTAATGTGCTAAGTAATTTGTTTTTAATTAAAATTTCACATTAAGCCTCATTTTACCTGCTTGTGAACCTTTGTAAGCTGTTCAAGGTTATTCTCAAGGAAGGAAATCTTCTGTTTTTGTGCAGCACTGCCTCCTGTATCATCCGAGTCAATCTCAGCACTCTGCAGTAACAAAGGCATGGGGAGGGAGACAGGACGCTGAGTACAAACCTGAACTTAGGTATTAAGATCAAGCCAGAAAATTTACAATGCATAATGATCCATTCCTAATTTAGTTCTAAACTGAAATGTAGCGTTCTCAGAAACCCCAAGTTTCACTACAGCACCATGTTACCTTTTTCACTCTAGTAGCCAGATCTTGAACAAACAACTTCCGAAGGTTGTGAAGGGTCTGAAGTTCTTTTGCCTATAGTGAAAGACAGGGAATTAAAAATTGAAGAAAAAAAAAAAAAGCCTAGGGGGGTATGGGGTGGGTTCGAACCAAATATCAACATTTGCTTTGGGATATATTCTGATTATCTTACCACAGTCTCTTCCAAACCCTTTAAATCTTGCCTCGCTTGTTCCCGCCGGTCCTGCATAACCCTAAAAGAGAGTAAGTTCATCCTGAATCATTGAGCAAAATTGGAAATTTTCAATGTTTTAGGAGACTAGGGTGATAAACACTATATAGTACAAATGAAAAACATCTTTCAGTTGAAGTCCTCAATTATTAAGGATGTAACCAACAGTTCACACTACACTCTGAAATCCACACAAAAAGGAAGTCAGGGAGTTGCAGGGAGAAAAGAGGGAAGTACCCTTAATAATGAAGGAATAAAACCAAGTACATTCAGATGAAAAAATTTTAAATTTCTAGAACAGAATCACAGAACTGCTTAGGGTGGAAGAGACTTAAGATCGAATCCAACTCTTAAGCCAGCATTGATGAGCCCACCACTAAACAACATCCCTAAAGACTCTCAGTGTGGTTCAGGGTGAATATTTGGGAAGATCTTATCCTACAAATGCTCTTAGTGCCGACCAGCTGAGACAACTATTACAGGACAGCTTAAGTTTTTTTCCTGTTTTGTTCTACCACCTGTCCTCCAACATATCTGCCCAACCTAGCATCCACACCCGCCTCAGTTTAGAGAAACATAACTTAACAAATATCACTTTACAGACCTTGTCTTCCCGTTTAACCTAAAAGCATTTACTGCACTGCTAAAGCTCTCTCTAGAATTATAAGGCAGTACAATTACAAAGATGACAGAATAGAGGAAAGGAATCTATAGTTTTCTTTTGATGACTTAAGACTGGAATAGGAAGGCCAGGGACTAGGTGAAAATAAAATATTCCTTTTAAGCAGGCAAAAAGTTTCTTTTCCTCTTCAAATTTTTTCTTGCTTTGCCAGTTCTACTACTAGTTCATGTTTGAGGTAATAAAATACTATAAAGAATATCTCAGCATCCTTTCTATCTTCTAGATCTCACTGGAATCTTATACAACTATAAATAAAAAAAAAAAAAAAAGTGACTAAATAGCACTGTCTCTGGCCTGTCAATTGCCAAGCACAGTTATGAGGTACAACAGAAACTAACTATTTATAAAGGCTGGGACAAGATACAAAATACCAAAGTAATTCCTAATGTTTCTCTGCAAGTCTTTTGAAGAGGAAAAGTTTCCAATAGAGCAGTGCCTTTAAGGGATCAATGCTATCTAAATATACTTCAGCCTGCAAACTGCAATAAGAAGCAGTAGCGTGGTACATATATCAAATCTTAGAAAACAAAAAATAAAATCTATTGTAACTAATGCAACTTCTGTGATCATTGTGGCACAGAAGTAAATCAGGCCAGAGTACTGTTAAAATTGTAGTCAGTTAAATCAACACTAAATTTCATAGTAAGGCTAAGAGGAAAAAAATTAAAAAGTAAGTATTGCTTATTGGTTACCAGTATGGACCAATAAGGCCCCTCTGAATATTTCAAATTCTATGATAAAAAACACACAGTGGCTTTTGGAACATGGCTAAAAAGTATGCACTTTTTCAAAAGTTTTAAGTATAATGTAGTTTTAGCTACTGTAAAGATAAAATCATATGCACCGGGAAGAGGTCACAACTGATACTCTAGAAGCATTTCCAGGAGATTACGGTTAGATTTCTAGAAGCCGAGAACCGTTTTTCAGCTTAACCCTTTGTCATGGTTTGATTTTGG
>WAAB01018158.1:535-11900 GCA_013389865.1 Piaya cayana
TCATGGAGAGTGGTTTGGCAACCACATTGGGCAATTCCCTCAGGATTCCGGGATGCATCTCATCAGGTCCCATATATGTTCAGGCTCCTCAAGAGGCCAGGAATCTGATCCTCCTCTACTATGGGAGAGGCTTTATCTCCCCAGTCCCCTTCTTATTGTCCATTGACCCAGGTGGGGTGAGAAGAGTGGTTGGCAGTGGAGACTAAGGCAAGAATGTTTTTGAGTACCTCAGTCTTCTCCTCATCTATTGATATAGGGTCATCATTTTCATCCTACTGTTGAGGTATGCTTTCTTTACCCTTCCTTTTCTAGTTTACATGCCTATAAGCCCTTCTTGTTAGTCTTTTCTTCCCTTGCCATGTTCAGCTCCAGCTGCCACTTGGTCTTCCTGACTTCATCCCTACAAAACTGAGCAGCGTCCCTGTACACGCCTGAGGTTACGCATCCCTGCTTGCACTTTCTGTGCAGTTTCCTCTTCTTCTCTAGTTTAACCAGCAGGTCTCTTCCCTTTCCTGGCTGATTTTCTGCATATGTCGGCTGAGCACTCTCATGCTTTATGAAAAGCATTGTTAAAAATTGTCAAGCTCTGTTCCACTTCCTTGTCTCGAAGGACCATGTCCCAGGGGATCCTACTGAATAATTTCTTGGAGAGCTGGAAGTCTGCTTTCCTGAAATTTAGGGTCCTGATTATACTCCTCACCTGTTCCATATTCCTCTGAACCTTGAACTCCGCCAGTGCATGATCACTACAACCCAGGCTGCCTCTGATTCTAACATTGCTGATGAGTTCACCTGTATTGGTGACCATAAGGTCCAATATTGCATCTCCTCAGATGGGAGTCTCTATCAGCTGGACTAAGAAATTATCTTCAATACACTCCAGGAATGTGCTGGGCTGCCTACAGTTTGCTGTGCTACTTTTCCAGCATATGTCGGGGTGGTTGATGTTCCCGAGTAGGATGAGAGGTTACAAGCGTGAAGCATAGCTGGAGGAAGACTTCATTGGTCAGCTATCCTTGCTTGGGTGGTTTGTAGTATGCACCAACCACAAGGTTCTGATTGGTTCTTCTGCCTTTAATTTTGACTCACAAGCTTTCAACCTGTTCATGACTACTCTTCGATGACAGTTCTTCACATTCTATCCCTTTCCTGAGATAGAGGGCAACACCCTCCACCCCTCCTTCCTGGTGTGACCCTTCTGAACAGCCTGTTGCAGTCCATAGCCACACTCCAGTCATGGGGTTCGTCCCACCATGTTTCTGTGATGAAGATATGACCACTGATTCTGTTGTTCTATCTTCCTTCTTCATGTGCTTGCCTTTCCATTCATTAGTTTTCTTTTCTTTTTTCCTCTTCTTTTTGTCTTTTGTGTAAAGAAAATTCTTATTCAGCAGCAAACATAGAATCTAGTCCAGCACCTAAGATGATATATAAAAATCAATACTTCAAAAAGCATTTATCACTATCCATGTTTGTAATTAATGGAATAGTTAATCAAAACATGTACTGTGTCTGCTTCCTAGCTTCAGGCTTGCAAATATAAGTCAATACCAGAGAAATATATTTTGTCTTAGATATGTCCTTCGCATGTTTTAAAACTTGTGTTTTAATTTAATAATCATGACCATAGTAATAGACTTTCTCACTTATTTCTAACCCATAAGAATACGTTTATGCTTAACATTAAAACTGGGTAGGTATCTCCCAAAATGCTGTGCAGGTCAACAGGAAGGATATAAGGAATAAAGTAAAATGTAACTTTTAAGAAAATTTTCATATTTCATATGCTTGGATAGTTTTCCGTATTATTATAACCGACATTTAAATTAAAACATAAAACAACTTTAAATAATATTATAAAGTACATCTTGATATTATTTTCATACAACAGATAGGCAGCCAATAATTGATATCTGAGAATCTGAATCTTTTGAACTGAGAACTTACTCAGCGAGACATCAGTATTAACAATTTGATGCTATAGGCCATTGATTCCTGCAAATTTGTTAAAATGTTCAAGAAATCTTGTTTTACTAGGAGGTAGGTTTGCATATTATCTTTAAGTATAGTATCAAATACGGGTACTCAATATAAATATTACAAAGGCATTCTTAAATGGTTCATTTTCTGGGAAGCATAATTACAAATGTCCAAATACTCAAAGCCACCAGAATGGGGTTTGGCAGTCAGCACCATCTGATCCTCTAGAGCAGTTAAGAATCTGAAAATCAAGACACACATTGCAAATATTAAATCCACGCCTATCATGTTGTTCTTCAGTTCATTTTTTAGCTCAAAGTATCTTCCTTCTAGCAGGATTAAAACTGATTATGCCTTTTGTTTGATCTAGGAAACAATCCCACTTGTATCCAAAATCTACTTATCTGACGAAAATGAGAATTAAAAATCTACATAATTAGTAATTAAAGTTGATGTTTTCTCATGTGAAGTACTACAACACAAATAGCTGTACTTTTCAGCCTCAGATTCTAGAGTTTTCCAGGATATAAACATTGTAAACCTTACAATGCTTCTTGGGAAAGGACAGTGGCATGTTTTCTTTGCTACAGTGAGCTTACTCCGTCAGCTTCAATAGACTTGAATAATGTCTTATATGTGATAAATCAGACTAAATAACCTCCAGTGAACTATTCTGTCTTCTACTTATAGCAGGCATGACAGTCTTTGTGTATTCATCATTATTCATGGCAGAATTTGCATCTTTGATAGACAGCTGTTAGAAAATTTTATAGGCTAATTTCACTTTATTGTTCTGATGATCCCTCAAGGAAAACATAGTCAAATTTTCAGCAGAGTATGCATTTTAGGCAATAAAAGATACATTTTTGTGTAAATGTTTGCACTATTTGCTCTATTACTACAGTAACTGATTGTGAAATCTTTTTTTAAATTTTCAAGTAATTAGAAAATGTATGTTTTTCTATTTATATTTCTCAGAAATATTATCATTTGCTGTTCCCAAAGACTATTTTATACAATTTTTGGGAGAAAATGGCACCCAAGTAAAAGCTACAAGACATAAGCATTAAAAACAGTTCTTTGCTTGCAAACCCAAATACCTACAGCAGTCAAAGTACATGAGCAGTATATATAATTCTCTGACTTTTTTTTTTCCCATCTACATACTAATTTAGAGCAATTTTTTACATGAACAAAATCAAAAGTCATGTCCTGCTGAAATTTTTGTCTGAATCTTTATATATCTAATTAAATTTGAATAACTGAAATATTTATTTGCTGACAAATTATTGAACATACTCATAATATTACATAACTTTTTCAGAGTGTTGGGGAAAACCAGAACTTACTGAAGCTTGATTATGTTTCTGTCAAAATGGTTTAACTGAATCAGGGATGAGTAAAAACCCACAAGAATGATTTAGTACTTTCTGTATCATCTTCATTAAAGACAATGGCTAGAATACTAGAGCATACAATTATTTTCAACCTGAAGGGAGGTTGTAGAGAGGAGGGAGCTGACCTCTTCTCCTAGGTGTCAGGGGACAGGACAAGGGGGAATGGCCTCAAGCTCTGCCAGGGGAGGTTTAGGTTGGAGATTAGGAAGAAGTTTTTTACAGAAAGGGTCATTAGGCACTGGAATATGCTGCCCAGGGAGGTGGTTGATTCGCCTTCCCTGGAGGTGTTTAAGTTACGGGTGGATGGGGTCCTGAGGGACATGGTTTAGTGTTTTGTGGGAGTGGTTGGACTCGATGATCCAGTGGGTCTCTTCCAACCTGGTGATTCTGTGATTCTGTGATTCTGTGATTCAACAGGAGTTGAGGTTTGCTGTTTTATATAACATAGTGGAACTCCTGTAATCAACTACATCCTAGGAAATACTGTTGTCCCAAGTTTATTTTTGCTCAGATACTGACTCAGGATTAATAGAATAATTTAGAAGCTAGATCTTAATATAGATCAAAATAGCACAGCTGTGAGCCAAAGATTTCTTGTCCCAATTTGCAACATCTGTGTATAGAGAAAGATTTACTGGATATAACTGGAAATGGGATCAGTAATGTTGACAAGAAAAAAAGGGTGACTGAGTGGTGACTGGGATCACATTTTATGAGATATTCATGGTTTTTCCACAAGTCTTATTAAAATGATTTAATAATATTATATACAATCATTAAAAAATCCAGAGGGGTTAATGACTAAGAATTACTAATATTTAGTCATCTACTCTTTGGAAAAGTCATCCTCTTTTGTTACTAAGATGTTCTGCATTGCCAGCCAGTCAAGAGATGTGACTGTCCTGCTCTACTTCACACTGGTGTGTCCCTGCCTCAAGTACAGTGCAGTTCTGGGCACCATAGTATTAAAAGGATATGATGCTACTGGAGAGTGTCCAGAGGAGGGTAACAAAGTTGGTGAAGGATGTAGAGGGGAAGACGTGGAGTGGTTAAAGTCACTTGGGCCTTTCAGCCTGGAGGAGAGGAGACTAAGGGATGATCTGATCCTGGTCTACAGCTTCCTCAGGAGGAGAGGAGGAGCAGGTGCTGACCTCTTTTCTCTGAGAAACAATGATAGGACCCAAAGGAATGGCAGGAAGATATGTCACAGGAGGTTTATGTTAGATATTAAGAAAACATTCTTCAGTCAGAGGGTGATGGATCCCTGGAACAGACTTGCCAAGGAAGTAGTCATGGCACCAAGCTTGGCAGTATTCATGAAACATTTAGACAATTCCCTCAGACACTTGGCATGAATTTTGGGGTTCTCCTATGCAGGGACAGGAGTTGGACTCTGTGGTACTTGCAGTCCCTTCCAACTCAGAACATTCTGATTCTGTGGTTTTTTGAAGGACAGATCTTTCACATATATTGAGCACTGAGTTATGATTTGGTCTGTAGTTTAATTTAAAAAAAGGCTTGTTGAAGGTTCAGTATAGTTAATTTTTAAGACTGATGGATTTTTGTTTGTGTTTAAGTACTTCCTGTCAACTTCCTGAAATGTTAAAATGTTAACAGAAAACAGTTCTGTGAGGAACTGTAAATACTATAAAATGATTCCATAACAGCAGTATAATTGAAAAGGAAGTATCCAGAATAATTTACTCTTTAGTATTATGATATTATGCTCTTGTAAACTATTGGCCCTATCTTTTGTTATTATTTATAAGCAGACATACTGCAGCAAAAGAATGCTAAGCTGCCAGAACTGTAGCAGTTGGTGTCGCAAATGTAGGCGTACGGTCTTAAAACTAGTAATTAATTACATGTAAACAAGAATATAAAGATACCTAATAACTTTAAATCACATTTTTGCTGAGGAAATTGATGCAGACATTCCTATAAGTTACTTACCTAAAAGTTGCAATTATAAATGAACATGTTCAGTTACTGCAGAGTAATATTTCAATCCTTTCCTTTAGTTAGATGTTAAATGCATTTTAAGATTTTTATTTTTTTTTAATTTAAAAAAAGCGTCATCAAAGTAACTGTTCTGTGTAGCTAATCTTGGAGAGTTGATTCTGAATTGTGAAGCACAGGTGGAGAGAGGCAACACTGAACTCTTCTGCTACACTTAATCATTCTATTTCCTATAAGTTCTCTTAAAAATAAATACTAATTTTGTTTCCATTGAATTTAATTTCCTTGTGTGTTGTATTGTATTTCTTCATACAATGTGTGTTAATTGTTACTAGATTTTTAAAAAGTAATGTTAGTTGATGACATTCTGGCACTTCAAATTCTTAAGCTAAAATTAAAATAGGGTGAAAAGTTTGCATATTTGAAGTTTTCGTACCCACACCAGGATGTTAAGATTTTAATTTAAAAGTAAGAGCAATCAAAATCTCAACCCAAATTTTAAATATTCATTTTTAATATTTGAAAATGTTTCCTACAAAGGTACACAAGTGTTTTAAAAAGAGTGAAGAAAATGTATATTCTTGTATGCATTAGCATTTGAAACTTATTTTCTCCAGCTTAAGTTTTCTGACATAAGTTCCCTATAATGAAGCTCAATCTGGTGACTGGAATGCTTACAGAAAAAGAAAATGTATTTATAAAATTAATTGTATCTTCTGATAACTGTGAGCAGTTACTAATGGCTTTATATATAAGACCTAGATCCTTATGCAGAATTTCATCTAAAATATAAAAGGTATTTCATTTTGTGCATTCCAATATCATGAAAGAGTAAATCCCTTAACATCACAGGACAAAATCGCCTTTTTTTTTGTTAAAGCTTCTTAAAAGTTCCAAGTTTTATAAGTTACAGGAATGAATTTTAATTTTGCAAATCTTTACTTTTTTCATTCTAACAAATTAGAATTTATTGGCACTAGTTAAATGACATGAAAGGCTGGAGCAGTCATGTAAAGATATGGAACAATATGGTATCTTCTGCATGATGGAAAAAAGAGGGGAAGAGATATGGAAATACATGTTTAAACAATTTCCAGCCAGTCAATACCATGTGGAAAAACAATGCAGCACCATGTACATACTCACCTCTGGCTGCATTTCCTTCTGCTTTCCAGAGGTTTTGATGTAATATAATATGAGATCAGGCAAAACCTCATCTGTCAACAGTGCTAAGAGAAGCACTGGAACAGAGAGAAAAGTACTACTGCCAAGGAAGCTAAGTATATGAAGGACAAAGGCACTGAGCCTGTGACACTCAAACTTGAAAACCAAGAGGAAAAAACAGCAGATAATCTGACCCTTGTATTGGTCTTGACTCAGAATCACACAGANGGCTTTACTGAAGTCCAGGAAGACCACATCCACAGCCTTTCCTTCATCCAGCAGCTGAGTCACTAACATTTTCAGACTCGAACATTTTCAAATGGGAAGAGCATTCCTGAAGATTAAAATGATTAAAACGTCAGGTGTCAGTGGTAGGAAAGAATGACACAAAGTTGCCTATATAAAATAGCAGCAGGCAATGCTTCCCACAATGTTGTTTTTTTTTTAAATTTTTTGATAAATCCCTCTCACTTCATAAGGGCTAGGACAGTACAAAGTGATGGAGTTGAAGGGAGCTTGTTAAGTATCCTTGGTGCCTCCAGGAAAACTAAACATGAAACCAAGTTTACTGTTCAGAGGAGAATAATTAGTGGACCACATATGTCAGACTGCAGAATAAGTAGATAGACTTAAGAAAGAAATATTCTGCTAGGAGGCCTAGGGCAAGGTGCTTACAATAACGCAAATTGTCAATAGGGTAAATTGTGCTAACAAGAATGCTAGACTATATAAACACATTTTTTTTTCTCTCCATGAAACTACGAATACAATCTCCTGCAAAGGAAAGAATGTGTGTGCTTGAAATGTAGCTATAGTCCAAAATACAAATGTCCCATATTTTATATTTCCTATTTCACAATCTCTATGATGAAATGTTTAACCAGATTATAATTCTGCTGTTCATGCTAGTGTATTACAATTAACCAAACAAAGAGAAATTCTTGCCGTAGTACTAATTACAGAAGATCAGTCTGTTGAAGAGCACTGCGAAAAAATATATCTACTTAATTAAACAGGATAATGTTTTAAGGACAAAAAAATATTTTCTATGAATTTACAGAAAAGTATATCAGTAATAGTGATAAAGAGGGTGTGTATATTTTTTCTTAAATTGAAGCCAAATTTGCCTATTAACTTCAACTGCTCCTTTTTTTCCCCCTAGAGTTTCAGAAAATATGAACTTCTATGTTCTCCACAGAAAAAACAGACCAGATAGATAGTCATGACAACTTTTCCTGTACATACCATGTAAGAGGAAATTGTGCCCTCATATCCTTATAGTTAATGATTAAAACCTTAATTCCTTTTTATCTGTTATTGGAATAGTAATTTAATTACATTTTTAAATTCTCAACTTTACAGCAGCAAAGAAAGTTTTCCCTGGTATTCAAAGTATGCTTATTTAAAAAGAGAGTAAATGGAATCTTTTTTATTTCAGAAGCAATATTGGGCAGATTTTTGAAAATTTGTTTATTGAAGTTTCTGTGATCAAAAGGGTGGAAGGATTCTAATTGTACAGCAGGACCTAAGGAACAAATAAGAATTTAGTTTTGCAGAAAAATTTTCTTACTTATATACTTCTTTGAACAATTTATTAGTTTTGCTATTTGCAAACATGCTATATCAGTACTTCTCAATGAATAGCATGTGGATCCCATCACTGCAGTTGACAGACAGCCATTATTAGCCAGAGTGAAAAAATTTGCATGATAACTGTGCAGGTTTTCCTCAGCAACACTATTAATATGCAAATTTATATACTCTAAATTACCACCACAATCTTTATGCTTTGATTGGCTCTTAAAATTTTCAAGATGTGTCCAGCAACAAAGACATATCTCAGCTTCTCACTTCTTGTTAAATGATTAATAAGCTCCAAGGTCAAACCCAGGATAGTGTAATTACCTCATTAACTGAACTCCTCCTCAAGTTATCATTTTAATAGTATTAAGGAGAGGAAAGGCTATGACCCATAACAATGAGTGGCTTTGGTTCACATTTCTGTTCCAGCTAGCTAATACTGATTGAAAACTCTAAATGTTTATCATCAGCACAAGTCAGCAGTCTATTTCTGTCCAAGAAAACTGTTATGTGGCTTGATCAGAGTGTATTCAAGTCATACATAAAAAGTTATTAGCTCATCTTATTTGGAGAAAATTCCTTTGAAGAATACTCACTCTATAGGCTTTGCACCTTCTTATGTGGTATTTAATCCTCATTATGCAGCAACATGGCTCATCATTGATATATATTAATAAATGTTTCACTTAGAGTATTTCATGCGAAGTTATATTTTTAAAAAATAGAGAGCATATCATTTTTTCATCCCTGTGTTACAAATCTGGCCCTGCAGCCAATACAGTCACTCATGAGTTGATCACTTCAGAGCAGACTGGCTCTTTGGAGGCCAAAAAGCCGGCATCACATGTCATGCTGTCTAATGCTCTCAACTTTCTGATGCTGTTTAGAGAGTCATAGTCAGGTGAAAGTTGCAAACATTTCAGTTATTGTAATCTTATAATAGAAATAATACAAGTTAGTCACTTCAGGATTCTTCTCCCAAGGGACAGGGGACAGGATGAGAGGGAATGGCCTCAATCTCCACCAGGGGAGGTTCAGGTTTGATATCAGGAAAAAATATTTCATAGAAAGAGTCATTGGGCACTTCAACAGGCTGCCCAGAGAAGTGGTTGAGTCACCATTCCTGGGGGTATTTAAAAGACAGGTGGATGAGGTGCTCAGGGACGTGGTTTAATGACTGATGGGAATGGTTGGACTCGATGATCCAGTGGGTCCTTTCCAACCTAGTGATTCTACGATTCTAAATCATCACCTCCAGAATAACTCCCTCAACAACCATCTCTAAGAGCCCTCCTACACTGTGGCACCCTTCTTTTTTGAGCTGTGTTGTACACTTACACACAGCTAAGCCAACAGGCTGCTCAGAGGTCTGTTTTGCACCTGGTTTTGGTGCAAGGTGGCTAACACAGAATGGAGGGCTGACTACCTTGTTCACCAGAATCAGGTCCTTCCATGTATTTCCTTAAATTTCTCAGGTACAACTACTGCTAATTTAGCCAGACAGACATACTTCAATTGAACATTATTTAGTACAGCAATTAACTACTTCATTAACAGAATATTTCAGATTAGATGTCAATGTTTTCCCCCTATTTAGAGTTAGTATTTATTTCCACCATGTTTCATGAATCTCTGTACTTTATTGTAGTTTTACCCTCATTGTAACCTCTGTTATTAATACATTTACCATTTGAAAAAGGGAAAAGATGAAAAAATCTCTCCTGGCATATCATGAAATGTGAGGTATTTAATATTGTGCTCATCTGTTTTCACATTTGGAAAAATGCAATAAAAGCACTGTAACATTTGAGCCTGATTTTAACATCTGCTGATCTTGAATAGTTAGCATCAAAGACTTATAAAATCTCATAGAATCTCATTTAGATTAGGAGCTACTGGGTTCACAAACCCCACTATAAACCTTAATAGTGATGTACTGTTCAGTTACAAGAAATTGCCTGATCCAGCACTGGGATGTCTTTTTATCATCGTGGCCTGCTTGATTTAAATAAAACATGTTAGTGATCTCATCTGCACAGGTCTTCTCAAAAAACCAAAAGCTGTGATAGAAAATAGTCGGTATAATTACTGTAAATAGAAATACATCAACTCAGAGAACCAAACTGTTAGTCTCTATGGCTATCTTGTATTTATTTCATAATTAAAAAGAGCTTATACATCCTCTTTATTATGATCAGAGAGTAAAATAGAGGAAGGTCTTCCAAACAGTAATTGAATCAACAATTATAACTAAGAGAAAGTCTGGGTTCTACGAAGATAAGGAAATATAGAACTAAGCAATTACCTATGCAAAGTCATTGAAACAAACATTATGGGTTTGACTTGCATTTTATCAAAGTAGATTTACAAAAGCAAAAAGCATCTCCCTTCCTCCTTTATGCCCCACTTCATATTAGAGTTGGGGTTACCCCCACAATATCATTTGTAAGGACAGTCTATTGACAAAAGGTAGAAAGACAAGCTGATCATGATCTAGTAATCTTCCTCAGACTTCTAATAGTTATTTTTAGCACATTGCATTAAATTAGTTAATATCTTCTCCAAACAGAAGAAAGAAAATACAAAGCACTCAAAGTCTCATAGGTAATAGTTTGCATACTTCCAATGGGGAAAAAAAAAAAGAAATAAAAAAAATATTTGAGGATGCTTCCCATAAGGCTGAAGAGTTCTCTGTCCCCCGGTGTAGGAAATTAGGTAGGGAAGGGAAGAGACCAGCATGGCTAAACTGAGCCCTACTGGTCATACTGAAGCCCAAGAGGGAGCTGCATAGGCAGTGCAAGCAGTGATAGGAAATCTAGAAAGAGGATAGGGACACTGCTGGGTTATATAGGGATGGAGTCAGGAAGACCAAGGAACAGCCAGAGAACTTGGCAAGGGAAGTAAAGACTAACAAGAAGGGCTTGTAGGCATGTAAACTAGAAAAGGAAGGGTAAAGAAAGCATACCCCAACAGTAGGATGAAAATGATGACCCTATATCAATAGATGAGAAGACTGAGGTACTCAAAAACATTCTTGCCTTAGTCGCCACTGCCAACCACTCTTCTCACCCCACCTGGGTCAATGGACAACAAGAAGGGGACTGGGGGGATAAAGCCCCTCCCATAGTAGAGGAGGATCAGATTCCTGGCCTCTTGAGGAGCCTGAACATATATGGGACCTGATGAGATACATCCCGGAATCCTGAGGGAATTGCCCAATGTGGTTGCCAAACCACTCTCCATGACATTTGAAAAGTCAAGGCAATCTGAAGTCTCTAGTGAGT
>WAAB01018158.1:12371-57567 GCA_013389865.1 Piaya cayana
CAGAGGAGGGCTGCAAGGGCTGGAGCACCTCTGCTAAGAGGGCAGGCTGAGAGAGTTGAGGTTATTCAGCCTGGAGAAGAGAAGACTCTGAGGAGATCTTATTGAGGCCTTCCAGTACCTGAAAGGGGCCTACAGGAAAGCTGGAGAGGGGCTGTTCATAAAGGCTTGTGGTGATAAGATGAGGGAACATGTACAAACTGGAGAGGGGCAGATTTAGACTGGACATTAGGAAGGATTTCTTCACCATGAAAGCGGTGGACACTGGAACAGGTTGCCAAGGGTTGAGGTTGTTCAGCCTGGAGAAGAGAAAGCTCTGAGGAGATCTCATAATGATCTTGCAGTACCTGGAGGGGGGGGGTATGTGTGTGGTTGGTGACATACAAGAAGGCTGGGGATGTTTTTTTACTAGGGCATGTAGTGGGAATGGCTATGAATTGGAGAGGGGAAGATTTACACTACACGTTAGGAGGAAATTCTGCATAGTGAGAATGGTGAGGCACTGGAACAGGTTTGCCAAGGCAAGTTGTGGATGCTCTCTCTCTAGAAGTGTTCAAGGCCAGGCTGGAAAGGACCTCGTGCAATCTGATCTAGTGGGAGATGTCTTTGTCCATGGCTGGGGGGAATGTAACTAGATGATCTTTAAGGTCCCTTCCAACTCAAACCATTCTGTGATTTTATGATTCTATGACTTTGTGATTCTATGGTTCTATGATTCTATGATGCTCCTCACATAAGTCTATGTGAAGAAAAACTGACTGTTTTTGATCTTTTCTTTGTCCCACGAATCCATTTTCTGCTCCCTGTGTGGAGGAAATGAATCACAGCTGCTGCAAAAAGAGAAACATTCTAAGCCTTGTGACTGCAAGCAAGTATTATTTGCTCTTTATTGAATATTCCATAAAATTCAGTGATTACACTAGATATGTCAATTACTCTAAATTAATGGTGTTCTACAGCATGTTGTCAATTCTTCCCTTCCTCTGTCTTTCATCTGGGGATTCTAAAGAATTCCAAATAATAATTAAACATTTATCTATGGAGTAATAGTTTCTATAGGAGCCATTCATATTTCAGCCTTTTCCAAGAGAGAGGTAATCACAAGACATTACTCACTAGGCAATAGTCACCATTTGTCAAAAATTACAGCAAACTGATATTTAGAATAGTACTATTTCCCCTACTTACAGCAAAACGATGATGCCCCTAATAAACATATACAAACTTCTGAATGAAACTATTGAATATGCAGAAAAGAAGCAAATTCAGATTTCCTGTATGTATGGAATAAAGTAGCCTACAATTAATTCCACATTAATTCATTCTTGCATTAATCTTCTTATGATCTTCTGAAATGCTCACTGTTTTTTTACAGTCTGCCTCTTCGATACTTCACACACTAAGTTTTCTTTCTACATAACATATTAATCTTCATATATTTCTAAAATTCTAGTTTGCTTTATTTAGTTATTCAAACAATATTACAGATATTTCTTTTAATACAAGCCTAAGAAGTCAAATGTACAGGTAGGTTTTATGATCAAGGGTTAAATACGAGATACTAAATTCACAATATAGGATTTCCTACATTCATTTTGGGCTGGAAACTTTTACTTATGGTCATAAGTCACATAGAGCTGTACACATGTGATGAGAGTAGTGACAAACCACCCCAAAAGGTCATGACATTTTGTCTTGGCTCCTATTAAAATATCTAGCTGCACAAGTACATGAATTTGCGGCCTTATAGATGCAAGCACACATATCCACCATTACCCATTAATAACTCGTTCTGATTTCTAGCTTGTAAACAGTTGAAGAAAGAAAATGTCATACTCCTGTGTATCCTTCCATCATTAATTTCAATCAATCCTCAACTTCTATAACCACATAACAAATAAGTAGTTAATAGCTGCTCCTTAATGGAAGCTTAGCCAGAAGACAAGGGTGATCCCAACAGTGGCCATGCTCCCAATGATAGATTGACAAAAAGTGGAACTGCTAATGGATCCATCATTAGATCTCCTCTCCTCTTCTCAGCAGGGACTGGGGCTGAGCAATATCCTGGAGTAGTCCTGGGCATATTGGAAGTCAACTATTGAAGACAACTGAACAGCAATGAAAGGAAGCGCTCAATACCAGCAAGATCGTTTGGGTTGAGTAATGGGGATTAAATCTTTATTTTCCTGTGATTATTCCAGGTTTCAAAATATCCCTCAAAAAAGTTTCCACACATTTCACATCATTTATATAAAGTTATATTCTTATTCTAACAGAGTTTCCAGGTTTGATTTTCAGTACTGGCAGCACTGATTCATTGCCAGATAAAAGACAAGCATGGGTGCGGTTGCAAAGAATCACATCAATTAAATCGGGAAAAAAAACCCAGAACCACAGAACAAGTAGTAACTGAATATCTTTCTACATCAAAAACTAAAGTTGATTTATACTGTCTTATGGTAGCCAATGATCCAAGTGAAAACAAAAGTCATAATCACCACAGAGCCTCTGAGATGACATTCACAACACCGTTTTCCCAAAGTGAGCTAATGTATAATGTGGTAAATAAACTACCTCTTAAGAGAAAATAGAGATATTTCATTGAAAAATAGAAAGAACTGCACAAAAATTTTCAAGCTGATATTGCTATAAAAGATCTCAAAATAAGAGAAGGAAAATCAAATATAGAGGCATTCATATAAACTGTGAATAGTATTTATAAGTGTATCTTTAAAGTACTCACTATTTTCATTTCCATCAGACAGCTTAGCACCCACAGAGATAATTTCCTAAAATGGTTGAACAGGCTGCATCTTTTCTTCCTTGCAGAGACCCATAGAAGAGGGTTCTTGTCACTACTTACAATACTACAAACCCAAGTTTTAACTACTCTTTTATTTTCCTCTTCAACACAAGTTACTGTTGTAACCAGTAGCTGATCAGGCATCATCTATCAAAGCTGACAGAATACCGCTGTATAATAACAGAAAAGATTACTGCAGGCTAGTTCAAAATCTAAAGTTCTACTTAGACTTCTATAAATGCAGCCTTATTAGGAGAAAACACGACTTAGTGAGACACAATTTTAATCACCATTAGACAGCAAGAAACAAATAGTGAACAAACTCAAGAAACCAACTTGTCAAACAAGTCCACATTGATGGCAATGGGGGTGGGAGGGGGTGTAGAACTCTTCTAGTTTATACTTTTTTTTTTTTTTTAGTTTTTTTTCCCACTTATATCAAAGCAAGCCAACAAGAAACACCTTCTTTATTATACAGTCCCTGCAGTTCAGAGCAACATGGGGAACTGTCTCTGCTGGAAGCAATCTCTGCCTGCCATTAGGCTACATTTCTGCATCTCATGGCTTCCTTCTAGTTCAGCAGCACCCAAAATATGAGTTGTAACCTCAAGTGTTTTTTAACAGCAGTTAAAATAGGGTCATAAACCAAATAATCCCATGTTTCACAATCAGAACTATAGAAAAACTACCACATTTCTTCTTTTATTGATCTACTAATGTTCAGTGCTGAGGACATCACATTCTGCCCACACAACTTTAGGTTCTTTTGTGATGGACTCTTTCAAATCCATCACCAGTGGATTTACAAGAGATTCATTCTCCGATATACTATTTGCTAAAACAAATTGTCATAAAACTTCACAGGGTTTGTTATGGTGATTATTTAATTTGTTAGAGGAAACTGAAAAATTATTGTAAAATTAAATATTGTTGGAAACATTTAGCATCTCTTTTCAATATATAATTGTCCAATTTATCATATTTTCATACATTTATATTTATAAGGCTTGTCAAAAATATGATTAAGAGCAACCCTTACACACTTAGAAACCTGAAAACTTATGGTTTATTCAACCTAAAAAAAGATAGCAGAAAAAAAAGTTATGATTCAATTCAAGTTGCTTTTTAAACCATTTCACCAGTGAATAAGTGTTAATAATTTGCATATTTCTTTTACTCTTCTACATTAAGCCTTCTCCTCCTCTTTATATTTCATTTAATCTACAACTAGCCCATTTTAAACACTAGTGGATGCTTCCAGCAGAAGTCCTACTCACCTTCTGTTTGCAAAGTCATGTTTATAATAAAAATAATCTGGATCTACTTTGCTGCACATCTGTGTCTTCCCCCCTTTTTTTTTTTTGTCAATCTTATTCTGTAGAACCTAGCCACCTGCTCCTACTTAAACTTATAAGTGTTCTCATTAATTTTACTACTTTGAATGTATATATTAAGTGCATGCATCTGAATATGTACACATGTAAGCATAATGAAGTGCCTTTTTTAGAACTGATAGTTTAGAATGTGCAGGGATCTGGGACTATTTTTTTCAGCAGCTGTTATTCACTCTTCTTCAGGCAGAGATCCTAAACACTTCCACAGTGGCAAATTACTCCACTTACTCAAAATACTGTTCTCAGCTGAAGAGGTCATAACATTGATTCTGGGACTGCAATTCTGTTTAGATTTTTTAATTCCATTCCTACTGGTACTACAGAAGCACTAGACATGCAGATAAGTAAATCCCAAATTGTGCCCTTGTGGCCCCATGCCCTTCCCCCTTGAAGTCATGACAGAAATGTCGCTGGCTTCAATGATTCAGAATGAAGCTTTTCATTTAAAGTTCAATCAACTTAAAATAAAAGACATGAGAAAAATGTCAGCCGCTCATTCACTGAAGGAAACCTTTTCAGCAATTATTCATTACTAGCTTAATGGATACATATTAAGCAATCAGATATGTTTAATCTAGGACTGCTGAGAAATGATGAAGAAAAGGGAGTCCCTGCAGCAACATATGTAGCCCTAGCTTACAGACAGTGATGAAGATCTGGCTGCAAAGTGATAGGGAGTGAACAGCTGAAGACACTTCCAATTTACGTTTATAGTTATTTTGAAAACACTTTTCTTCCTGATACTGAAGAGGAAGAGTCTCAAGAGTCTTTTTTGCCTTGATTATGAAGGAAATTTATTCACTGCTATGAACATTTGCCCACAGAGAAATAGATGGATGTTATACTCAAAAATATGATAGAGCTCAAAATAGTTTATTTAATGTCAATTTATGCTGCACAGTCTAAAGCAGATATGACACAAAACCAGTTAAATGAAAGAACTAATTATTTCTGAGACCACTTTCCTAGTGAACTGCTTGTGGAACCATGAATTTGAACATGAAGCTTGGTATGTCTTTGAAAAGTGAATTCACTCCCTTCTCTCCCAGTCATTCCTGCAGTTTTCTGTAGTTAGTAAGTGCTGTTTCTGGGTTTCTGCACTATCTCATACTTTCAGAGTGACCCTTTAGTTATTCTTAATCAATCTCTTTGCCTTGGTCTTTTCTGTTTTTATTTTATTTCCAGAATGGTGCTAGCAGATAATACCTTATTACAGTTGATGTCAATAAAAAGTATGTATAGTGAGATATAGTTGCTGAAATCCAAAATGAGAAAGAAAATTCACTAGAGATTTCTTATTTTTGAAGAACTAGCATTTTGACCTTAGTAGTCCAGCACATGTCACCACAGCGAGTGTGGGCCTCATTATTGAAAAACTTGAGCCTTAAACAGGGTTACTTTTCTACATCAAAAAAGAAAACAAGCTGATGTGATTTAGGGTGATTTGGATGTAACATGTAATGGTACAGCATTGTTAAAAAGCTATTCCAGTTATTAAGCAATGAGCTTTTAAATTCTAGTAAAAATGCAAGATGTATAAAATAACTGAGCACAGAAAAGGTGAATTGTCAAAGCCTTCATTGAGGAGCATATTCATTCAGAGTTACAGAGGAATATCCATCTTTGTTTTAGAATTTAGCAGCAATAAGCTATGACAAGATTAATGAAAATACTCAAGTCCCTATTCCCAAACATGCCTGGCAGAAACATGTTTTGTCTTTCCCATCTATCAGCTCTCAGAACAATTTGTCTTCATGGATTTCATTTGCCATTATCCGCAAGGACAGAGCCAGTCTCTTCCAAAAAAGTCCAAAATCTATTCCAGAAAACATTATTAATTTTTATTCTGCATCCTCTGTGCTCATATGTACAATGCTACATAAGACTGAGTCACATAAATTACTATTCTAACTGAAAAAAAAAGTCAGAAATGAACACTGGGTCTTACCTTTGTCATTTTAAAACCAGAAATATTACAGAAACTAACAGAAGATTGCTACATATTTTCTTAAGGTTGCTTTGTTACTGATGTTAGTTTTGTCCTTTTCTGATTTATCGTTACAGTTCTCCTAAGAGGGAAATCCTACATGGTCTTTTTCAGTTTTGTTTTAATGACTAAACTTTATGGGACTTTTATTCCAGCAACAAAAAATTCTGGAAGACTCACCAAGGGCAAAGTAAACTCTAAGTATTCCAAATACAAATAATCAAAGCAACAGAAAGATAACAGAATCTGAGAAAAGAAATATGTTTAACTTTCCCTGCCTTTTTTGTTTTGTAGGGTTCTGGAGATTTTCGAACCCATTTATCTGACTTTCCTTCAGTCAATTTTCCTTTGTCCTTGGTTTTGCTAATGCCATAGTTCTACTATCATAAAGTTTTCCAGTTGACATTGAAATATACTAAACCTCTTTTTACTAGCATGACTCTCTGAATCTGAATCTTCTGCAGATGACAAAAGTAGCATAAATGGATTGATCCTACAATGGAATCTATTGTACATTACAGGTTTCTCTTTATCTATATATTTATTATACCCTTAATGGGATTTATTGTAGAAGATGGAAAGCAAAGCCTTAATATATATACAATTTGTTATTATTTACATACTGGTACAAATTTAATCACATGGTTTCTTGGAGAGTATTTGTCGTGCTCAAATGTTATACTGAGCAAATTTGGGACAGAAAAAATCATACAGCACACACTTTACAAGTGAACATTAAGACTCCCAAATGAAACCATTGACACTTGCTTAGGGGATATAAAAAGTAACATTTTAGCTAAAGTATATATTTGAAATATAAATTAAACAAACAAATTTTCAGAACTTTTCCAGATTACTACTGAAGAAAAAAACTTAATCCTCTACCATATATAAAGCCATAATTTTTTCTAGTTTTTAAACATATCAAAACTTAAATGCTGCCAAGACTACAGACAGAAGTTTAAATGTTTAAAACTAATACTAAAGATTTTTTTTAAAAGCATAAAGAACAAATATCACCTTGGTTTCTCATTTTAAATAACGTCCACATTCATGAGAAATATCCTGAGAAATTTATGGTATTTTTATTAGCTCTCCATCTTGAACTCTACCACTATCCTCTTCTAAAGGAAGTTATGGTAGTACTGAGGGCAAGCAAGATTTTTCAGGCCAGCACTTTCTTGTAAACCATATTGTCACTGAGAAACAAACAGAATTTGTTACAGTTTCATCTCTTCTAAAGTATTTCTAATCCTTCCTTTAATTATTTTACATTGCAACATGAATTGTGATTTGAAAAATATATCTCTTCCTGCAACAATTTTTGATCTTGCTTTTTAATGCATCTAACACTGAAACTATTTTGTAAACCTAAACCAATTTTAATCATCTTATGTTTGCATTACACTATTTAAAGGATAAGAAGACAATTTTATTAATTAGTTCATAAATAATGGAAAACTTGCTATTTAAGCAAGTGTTATATGGTAATTTTGATTAAAATATTCTTTTGGGAAGTAAGTAGAAATCAATGCACCTGCTTTTTAATTCCTCAGTTCAGTAGAGGAATATTTCTTTTTAACCAGAAGAAGAAAAAGTATATTAAGATACTTAAGTATTAAAAATATATCAGTAGTAAAATTGTATTAGTGAAAACAAGTTCTTCTGTGACAGACAAGTTGAAAATGAGTGAAATCTCTTCCCTTAAGACAATGAAGGTCAATTGCACACTGGGTTATGCTAATAAGCCTGCTGATCAAAGCAGCAGGATGACTGATAAAGTTATTCTCCTTATTCTGCACTCATAAATCCTCATCTGTAGAACTAGGTCCAGCTGAGGACTCCCTGGAAGAAGATAGATACTTAAATGCTGCAGGAAGTCTACTGATAGGCCATTATGCTAGGGGGCTGAGAGAGATGGGGGCACTCAAAAACTGGATTTCCATAAGGCTGTGTTGAGCAGTGTTAGAACAGTTCTCCAGAGTCAACCTAATATTTTTCATTACTCTATGAATAAATTATTTGGCAAAGTTTCATCTTTTAAAATAGTTACTTAAGAATAACTATTTAAGAAGTTAACTAAATCATTCTGCCTGACTTCATAATCAGGTAGAACAAGAATTTCTAAGATTTAAAATCCATTTCCTTGGTAAATGCGAAACCACATCACTTGATTGAAGCTAGTGGCTTGGGATTATGCACTTTTGTACTTCGTCTTTATATTATCAGTAAACTTCTTGCCTACCTTACCTAGACATAGGATCTTAGAACAGGCAATGTTGACTTTAATGACAGAGTAAATATTGGATGAAAGGATTTCAGCTACTCCTAGTTCAACAATTCTCATTTCAATGTAGAGCATCATTCTTTAAAGCAATATTTTAGGGCACAATCTTAAATGCCAGTTGTCAGTCAGTAACACAGTGCCTCCCTGAAACTGCAGTTTGTCTGGATCTTTCTATAGCTTTTTAGTCACTAACATTGAGCTTGTCAAAACAGTATTTGCCACTACAAGAGCCCAGCAGGAATTATTTTATTTACTGTGAATGCAATTACGTTCAAAACCTAATCATATCTGTTTACCAAGACCTAATACAATGCACTTGAATAAATTCTCCTGGGGATTGAGCATTACAACAAAACCAATCACCTTGTCTTAACAGAAAATATTTAGCAGATGCTTTCTTTGTTCACTCTAGGGGAAATTTTTGAGTACTTTCAAAGACAGCCAACTCTAAGAGATGGTCTTGGGAACAGGTGTCTAAAAACTTATACAAACTTGGGCTAAAGAAGCATTGGTACAACTGACATCTTTATTACTCATTGCTTCTTTCAAATTTAACATCCAAGCCCCAGTGGTAGGTGGTATCATACCAAATACTCCATATAGTTTATGAAGGCTAAAGAAATGTACCTAGTAAGTGGAGGTAGGAGTCTATTATTAGTCTAATTAAAGTTTTAAATTAAAGTCTTAAATTAAAGTTCAACTGAAGGATTACTATTAGTCCAGTTGTACAAATTGTTCCTAATAAAACCAGTCAAAACTAGCATTCACAGATGTTCCAATATATTCTTCTTCCTCTGTTCATTCAAGGTTTCTACATTCCTTTCTTTGCTGTTCTTTCTATGCTTCCCTGGTGTCATAGATTATGGTGTTGGATTCACCCAAGGAGAAAGAGGGACAGGAGTAATAATAATTAGTCAGAATCTCACATTTTTGTCAGAATCTCACATTTTTGTCAGGAGTATGGTGTTCATCATTTATTCCACCCTGCTCTTACATGTACTTGAGGTAATTTTTACATAATTTTTAACAGAATGCACTTACATGCTCCCTTTTTATTGGTTCACAATTCTACATATATTAATTTACTGTACGTGGTTGTGTATTGTGGTGTTTTTGCTGCTATCCCTAAAACTGGTTTTAACAGTTTTCAAGGTTGTGCTAATTTAATGGCCATCACTGAGTCGTTTATAGTGCTGATACTTCTAGAATCATGCTGTGTTTGTACTTTCAAGAACTATGCCATCATTTAGTATTTGTGCATTTTGGTAACCTCTGTTACATCCTTCAGCTGTGATTTGCTAATAATTAAGGTTTTATTAGCATAGGCTAATCATGCTTATATTTTTGCTCAAGGTGAGTAATAGTTCACTCTTGAAACCTGTGATATATTTGAATCCACACACATAGAAATATAATGCTCACTTAACAAATTCCTGTAATAGTAGCTGCTAGCTATTGCAGTATCTCCAGTATGTCACTGAAAAGTCCTGACAATACAACCATGAATTATAAAGAACAGTAATGAAATTCTCTCTACGGTGAGGTCTTCCTAATTGTAATGTACATTTTTGTGCTCCGTTTGTAAGAATTCATGGACTCCAGGGAATGCCTTCATGAATTAATGCCAAAAGTACTGACAAGCGCTAGTCCATAGGGATTATTTCTAAAACTCTCCATATTGAGGGAGTCAGATGAGAATAGTTGTGAAAAACACTGAGATATGAGTAGTTTTAAAACCCTTTAGACAAATATTTACATTTCTACTAAGTCTATATTTGCTTACAATCATAGTACTTGTGATGTAGGAAAAAGCGTTAGTGATTCATGCGAAAAATCTTCTGTTGATCTATTTAGAGAAGAACACTTTGAGATTACTTCTCTGGTTACAGCTGAGTATCAGGATGCATTTGGCATTGTTTGGCAGGAGGAAAATCTGACAAAATTACCACAATATTGTTGAGTTCAGGATGCTGTGAGAGGGAAGCAAGGCAAAAAGCGAGATCACAACTCTAGACCAAGAGATCATCTAACACAGTCTTCTCTCAAAGCAGGGTAAACTTCAAAGCTGCTGAGAGATTATACTGCTGCTATAGAAAGTTTTTCTGATCATTACCACAGCTTATTCCTGGTGCTTTAAGTAAATCAAATTGACTTTGCATTGGCACTGAGCAAGGAGTACACGTAGCGGGTAGGTTAATGTGCTTAAGCTGACAACCTGTAACTTGTTTGAGAACATGTCAGTATACCAGAAGTTTCTTCTATGCACCAGAAAAGTTCAATTCATCTCTGACATTAGCAAAACTGCAAACTGACAAAATTTGCCAGAGTTCAATGATATTGGCCAGATGTGGCATTTGGCAAATTGAAATTTATTTGCTATTTAACTTCTTAAAAAAGGCTAGAAACAAATAATGTCAGGAAAACATTAATCATAAGGTCAGGTTAACTTTAAATTTTTACTGAGATAGCAAGCGAGTCTCAGAAGACATTTTTGGATACCTTGTGCTACGCTGCTGAGGTAGCAGTGACAATGACTTCACAACTTGAGTTCAGCGAGTGTATTGCATGTGGAGGCACAAAGAAGGAGCTGCAGCACTGCACTGAGGGATAATAGTAGATGAAAAGTCTGACATGAAATAGAAGATAAAAAAGTACAAAGAGTAATCTAAAAGACAGCAAAGAGGAGACATGGTAAAATGATAAACCAGGAAGATTAATTTATTTTTATTTATTATTTACATATTATTAATTTATTTTTATCAGAATATAAAATCTGATTATCAGAGAGGTGGTTAAAGGTTAAAATTAAAGTAAACAACAACTTACACAGAAGTATATAGCAGTATACATAAAAAGAAATATTACATTTTGAAATACTATGAACAAAAAGGGCAGGATCTGAATGTAGCTCTGGATTACCAAAGATATCTTCACAATGTAGATATGTGAATATAGGCAGAAGAGATAAGTAACAAAGAAGTGAGAAGTAAAGAATAAAAAGCAAGTAACCAACTAAGCTTGTGGAGAAAGGGAGATGGAAGCAGAATGCAACCACTAGTTCAAGTTTTATTTTATTCAAATGCTTCTGCCTTAGAAAATGAATGAGTAAATAACTAAAGGATCTCATAGAGTCAAAAATGAGAAAACGCTGCAAGAAAAGGAATACTACTATTTTTTTTTTTTTAAATAGGTCCTATAGAAGTGATGATTATTGGATCACAGGACAAGTGTAAAAATAGTAATATGAAAGAAAGAAGATGACATAATTCTATTCACTATTGTAATAAACTTAGTTGAAGAATGGAGAACCTGTGAGAGAACTGAGGATTGCTGAGAAATGATACAAGATTCAGTCACAGCAGATGAGCAGCCAACAAGGGAAGAAGGTAGAAAATATGTAGCAAACAATAATATAAATGGAAATGAACCACTTTGTCAGTGGGTAGCTGGTAGTGAAAACTGAATTAAGAGGTGACCTGATACAGAAATTACATAAGTAATGTTCAACAATACAATCATGGGAAGAGAAGCAAATGCACTGTTCAAATCTGTTGAAAGAAATTTGCAAACACGAACAAAGAGATTCACTCTAAATGGCAAAGCCACTACAGTAAAGTTGTAAAAATTGATACGCAGACATTTATCCTTGTTTGTGTAAATGTAGCTCCTGATGTCTATTCTTTATGAGAAATCGTTGACAACTAAGATGCTCTGCCATTATCAGCTGTTGTGTTTACTTGTACATACGTTGTACAATAACAATTCTAGGCTAAACATTACATTTGCTACAAGATTAATTTAATCTGACATTACTTTCTACAAGAGCAAGAAGTCAGAGAAAGCTAAAAGCAGGAAAATATCATTCCCATGTATTACCTAACAGCTCTTCTGAGAGTAGTTGTCTCAATAGCAAAAGGAATCTCTTCCACGTAAAATCCTTAAAGATTAACAATGAGAAGAGTTGTCAGTGCCTTATCTTTTTCATATCATCTATCCAGCAAGTCAGTTTCTCCACTGCTTTTTCAAAATGAACCATTCTTTCACAAACACAGATTTATATACATAAACTAAGGTTGTGCAGAATGACACTTTAGGAAGACTGTATTCCCACAGCAATTGTTTTCTTGCACCAAAATTTAAGAAAAAAATCTATGCCAAAGTTCTGTAATCCAGATAGTTCCAAACCTCCTGTCTGACCTGTAGTTCAGTCACTTATGAAAGATTATTAATCTTTGGGAAAAGCACACCTGGCCAGCAGGGTCCATGTTCAACACCTAAGTCATTAGTGATCTTTAAAGAGAGAGAATAGAATAGTTTAGTTGGAAGGGACTTACAACAATCATCTAGTCCAACTGCCTGACTGTCTCAGGACTTCAAAATTAATGAAAAAATAATTTTTTGTACTCTTTTTATTGGGATGAGTTCACCCAAGTGATCTAAAGAGCTTTGAACTAGAAGTGAAGGCTAACTCTAGTTATTCAACTTTAGGCAAAATCTCTTTTCCAACTGAGTCAAACTGAAGAATTGGAGAAAATTTGATAATTGTTGTAAACCAGCCCAATTTTCTAACTTACAGTTCCATTTTGTTTTGAGGCCCATTTTTGTATTATTGCATTTTTTTTAATCATTATCGTGACTGTAAGGAAGAAATATTGATATCAAAACTGATACAATGATCTGTCTTCCCAGGTATCCACTCTTGTGTAAATTAAATAATTCTGTTGAAAATAGGTCCTACTATGGTGTACCACCAGGGAATAACCTCCAGGGACCATCTTTTGATGCATCCCATGATCCTGTTTGCCTTATAGGCTATGAGCACACACTGCCGGCTCATGTCAAGCTTCTCTTCAAACGTGGGAAATTTTGTGCAAGATGCTTTGGAAGGATGGAAGGCTGAACCATCCCAGTCTGGATGCTACCCTGATGTTCTTTGTGGACTTCAGTCTAAATGGCTGAATAATAAGTAGATGCTTGGATATTTTAATTAGATTTAAGAGCATGACTCACTAATATTCATAGACCTCCTTTAACCAAATCCACATACGACGGCTGAATGTTATATAAGCAGAAGACTGTAAAACCAGTCTTTTTTTTTTCTACCCTCCCTTCTTCCAGAGCTATGCAGTTCTTCAGGCTTAGAGCTCTAATTCAGTTATCTAGACCAATAAGTGGCAAGGTCTGTTTTTTCAAATGCTTTGTTTTAATTTTCTCCAACAATCACAGTATGCAAATATTTTTTAAAAGTACATTTTTATAATTCATTTATAAGAGAGGTTTGCTGTGTTTCACTTCGTTATTATGATACAAGATTAATAGGCATTTAACAAAGTCAGTTAATGAAATAACTGTAATATGTTAGTAGTAACAAAACCAACTCAACTTAATTCAACAGCAGAACAGCATTACATAGTTTAAAACAACATATGTCAAAGGATAAAGCATTATACCTGTTTGCCAGAGATTCTTATCATCCTCTTGTACCCCATAATTAAACATAAACACCCTCAACTGCCTTCAGACTTCTGTGCTGCTTGTTTACTAGTTTATTTTGCTAAATATCTCCTGTCCACATACCCACAACCAAGAGCTTTTGATAAAGGTCCATCATGTTGAATACGTTTCTGTTTAATTTCCTCTCTTGCTTATAAAATTTATCAGGCAAACCGATTATTTCCATGGCATTCAGCATTGTACAGAAGATGCCAGGTTTCCATCTCTAATTTATCTTGCTATGCCAATGACACCTGCATTTATTTTTCTTCTCCTTTCCTTAGATTTTGAAGGATAATACAGTCAGCTCAATTTATGCTTCAGCTCTCAAGACACAGGTGAGAACATAATAAACATAACTTAAAGGCTCAAGCAAAACCAAAGCAGGACAGAACAAATACACCTCCTACAGTTCATCGTTCCTTATGCTGTACAGGTTTGTCAGTAAAAATCTACTTGTTTAAAAGGAGAATATATGTTTTTGTAATTCTATGTATTGTGAACAAAAGGATGTCTCTAATCTTTTTAAAGCACTGGTACCATCCTTTCCATGTTTTGATAATCATTGTTACAAAGACATCTGATCTCTGCAAGAGATTGCTGCAAGATTTTCCACTGTCATACTATGTCTAATGAATGGTAACTGGGAAAAAGTCTCTATAGGTACTCATCATCTGCACCTTTGAACACCCCTATCTTGCTTCAGACTATCCAACAACAGATTCTGTTTTGGTAGGATTTTACTTACATAATCTTCATGTTTTGAACTGAAACTTTGGTCCCCTGTGTTTATACATCCCCTTATGGACAGCCTGAAGAATTCTAAAAAAATCCTCTGCAGAGGTTTTAATTGCACATACCACATCACAAACACAATTGCACAAAAAGGATGTAGAATAAGCCATGCAAGCTGAATTTGTTATATTTTATTTTGAACAACAACAACAAAAAAGAATCATGGTCTAGAATTAGTACCAAATTCTGACCTTCCATGTCCAACTAGTGCCAAAACATTAAGTCATAATTTTACCAGACATATTTTTTCCTTAGACCAAATGATAATTGAAGAAATTAAAGAAATCCTAAATAAATTTCTAAAAATATAAGGCAAGCGACAAGGCTAAAATTGATACATTATATAGAAAGATAAATAATTAAAAATTATTTGTCAGGAAGTCATTCATTACTTTTTCGAGACTGGCCAAACAGGTTCAATGTAATAATATGTTTAAAAGTCCAAGTTCTTTTCATCATTAAACATAAAAAATGACACAACTGACCATAGTAGGAGTTTAAAACAAACTTAAATGAACTTGTTTTTTGTTGAGACTCTAAGCAACTCTTGTTCTTTCTTATGCAATTTGTACTGGTGAATTTCTTCTTCTGCTGAGGAAAAATCCACTAACAAAAATGTCAAACGCATTAGAGGTGCAAAGCACATCATAGGAAAAGTCTCAATATCCTTACCTGTGTCCAGAGAACAACATGGTTTATAAGCTTCCAATCAGGGAATTTGACCAAAAAGCTGAGGAACAGATGGTGAAGCAACTCAAGAGCTGCCTCAGTGCTCTTCTCCCTGCTGTAGAAACAAGCTTGAGTATAGTAAGATGACAAACTTTTTCAGGGAAAAATCCAAACACTCAGACCAAAAGTGAAAACACTCCACTAATAAAGGGAGAAGTTATATCATTTTACCACTGCATTGAATTTACACTCCTGCAATTACTGTCCACTTCTCAATGACAGTTCTTAGAATACAGCCAGTATTACATTCTCTCCTGATCATAAGCAAAGGTACTAAAAATGTGTTTATGCGAGATTTGCAGACTAATTTCAAAAACACCAACCACTCTTACAGGCAGGCAAATATCCACGTTTTTTGGATGTTCATCTGCTCAAAATTATACTGTCAATAAGTGCTGAGTCCAGAATTCCCCAGACTCTTCATAGTCCTTTCTTTTTACTTCTAGTTTCACTCCTTGTATATAAATATTTGTTTCATAAACAAAATATTTTAATGCTTTGCATAATAGTTCCTGTCACAGCTGGCTGACATATGGTTTTCCAGGAAAATAATTTACTCTTTAATGATAAGACTGGATGCAATACACACAAACATGGAAGCAGTTATATTTTCAGCAATTCCATCTGCCAAAAAAAAGCAGAAGTCTTAACCTTTTAGAAAAGTAAAGGAATGATATAATGAACCATACTGACTACAGTTAACCAAGTCATTACTTCAAAATGTGGTTTTTCTTCATTGATTGCCTTTGCAGCCCCACTAACCAGTAGTTCACATCAACTCTACACAGAATACTGAATACAGAGCTATTTTCCATATGTGATACATTTTTTCTCATATCTTTATATGGACTTTAAAAGAAAATTCAGTGTTCAGACAATTCAACAGTATCTAATTCCCTAGAAAGTCTCCATAATTACCTCCAGCAAGCTATATGCAGCCAAATTCAATTAAACTTGCACCTAACAAAACCTAAAAAATGACCACAGTTTTTACCTACAGATCAGTACCTGTAATTCTGCTTATTGAGACAGAATACATTGCTATAACACAGACCAAGAGTGCAGCTTCACACTAAATTTCATTCAATCTAATTGTGGGCTGCCTTCCTAATGAGCAATTGTAATCCCCTCTTTAGATGTCAAACAGATCAGTGGACTGATTTAATGAACATGAGCTCGTGATCAGATAGGCAGGGCAGGCAAGGGGGGTACAGAGTTGATGATGTCACTTGCATAGTCATTTCCAGCAGGAACCAGAACAAAACACAACAGGTTTTCACTTTTTCATAGTCAGTTAAAGGGAATGTAGTTTGTTCCGTGTCACAGGCATTTAATCCATAGGCTACCTAGTGCCCAAAGACATCTCAATATTCTCACACGTACAGACATATTTACAATGTTGGCTTTGGAAATAACCAATACATTGCATGAATTGCATTGAGGAATACTCAGTGTTGCTGCAGAAAAAAACCTCTCCTTTTTAATGTCTTTTTTTGTTTTTAATTTGATCTGAAAAGATATTCATCAAGACTTTTTAAATCAATAGAATAAGCTTGTGCCCACTGCTGAATGCAATTTCACAGAAATAAAAATATTTTCCTGTATACTGAACAGTACTCCTAACTTTTCCCATAGTAAATTAAAGTTGTCTTTCTAAATCACTAGGCTTCTCCTTCAGGAGGTAATATTGTGGAATCAATTACGTCTACACAGTATAAACTAGTACTTCCCTCTGCCACTTAAAAATATGCCAACTTGCTTGCTAGATCTGCAGCTAGAGAGCTGGAAAGATCCAGAGCCAGATCCTCACAGAGAGAATTAGAAAACAAGGGAAGCTCTCAGGGAAACCTGCAAAACACAGATCTTGGGCATATATTTGCTCATATTTCTTTTAAGAAACTGTCATTTCATAAAAGGGAGGAAATTAGGCACTGTGAGGACCTGGCAAGGCAACTGAAGTTTGTCTTGGGTAAACATTCACATTAATGTAGGAGTAACTAGAAACCTTAGACAAGACAGGAGACTGTATAAAATCTCCCTTGGGCAGCAGTGTAGTGCTGTTTGAAGTAGAACTGCTGCTAAACAATTTTAGAACAGGAATGACTGCTGAAATAACACCGCAGTCTGCTGCAGTTTACCTGAGGTCTTATTGCCCCGTGAAAGACATGAACCTGGAGCCTGAAGGTCCTAATCTCTAAATGAAATGTTACTAGGAAATGGAGCAAATAGCCAGTTGTTTAGCAGTCTCTTAAAATGAAATCAGAGAGGAAGACCTGACTAAATCTTTGTATTTAGGAAAGCACAGTTTGTTTTCCTATATTATCCTGTTTATCCTATTTTTTTCTTTTCTTTAAAGGAACTATTATTACTAGGAGTCATTCACTGAGAACTTACACAGTTTATATTTCTTTCCCCAGCTTCCAGGGTAGGTGACAAAGTCCAGTGTTTGATATTGAACTCTAGAAACTGAACCCACTCTTTGCTGAAGTTTTCCCATTTAAATCTGTTCTTATTGTGCAAAGAAAGTATAAAGAATTTTTTTTGAAGCAATTTAATTATTCTAACAAAATGAGTTTGCATGAATAACACCTCAATTTAATTAAACTTTGGTGTGACAAATCCCCATGAAAAAGGTTTGTCATACAAATGCATAATTTTGCTGCATTTATTTAAACATTTAAATTCTCTCTATGAAAAAGTATATTTTCTCAGAATACCAAGGGTGAATATATAATATAACACACTTCTAATGAAGTCAGATATTTACTGAAAAATCCTGAAAGACACCCATGCTGGAATAACATTTCTAGCAGGAGTTATCTGGACTAAAGTATCAAGTCTTTGCTTGCTCAAACTCCACTGCTTATAAAGACGCACTGATTCTGATTTAACTAGTCCTTGGCCTTAAAGAAATTTTCAACACAGATTGTAAAACTGCCTTATGAAGCCAGCTGTAACTGAGTAGTCAACCAGCTTCTAGACTGCCTAGCAGTCAATATCCAGGAAATACTTCAGACCAACTGAAGCCACATCATCTAACTCAGGCATAAAACTGGTTCCTCATAAAGTCTACAGTTAGCAAAGATTCATGGGGCTGCAAGAATTCATACTAACTCTAGATCTGTCCACAAATGATGTATCCTGGGTTATTATGTTTGTTGTGTTATTCAATTTTGAATTTCTTTGCAGAAGAGGTAAATACATAATTCACAGCCCATTGAAAACCAATATGAACAAGTATCTCTTTTTTTTATAGTAAACAACTTCTACTGCACCTTTTTTGCCTTATGATACATGTTGCTATCTGTTACTGCTTTTACTTCCTAGATAGTGTTTTGGTTTTATATAAAATGTTCTCTCTCAGCTATATGCTTCCTTTTAATAAAGTTCTTTATACAGACTTATAAAACTTGAATCATTACAAGTTTTAATAATCACTTTGCCCAGCAAAGATACAGAGAATAGACTCTTGCGCTGCTTACTAGTATAAGAAGTCAAATTTTAGCAGAATTTCAGGATTAATTTAGAGGCAGTTTGATGGTGAAGATAGGGCTTTGTCTGATCACAAATTCAATTAACCAGTAATGATTAATTCTAAAGGCAAGGAATACAAAAACTTAGTTTGTAATACTCTGATATACAGTAGAAATAATTATTGCAACATTTTATTATGTCTTACAAGTAGTATGTTGTTCTTAATATTACTGTTCTGTTCATTTTAGTTAAAGAGTGTGTACCTACTGATAAACATAGAAAATTCTTATTCATTACCTGAAACAAGCAATCTAAGTTCTGCTCAAAGACTCTAGGTTTTAACACTGTTGCTTAAACCATGAAAAGGCATGAAGAGATACTTAAATTGGAATGGTGATTTTAATTTGAACCATACATTTGAAGTTGACCAAAATAACTATCAACTTTGAAATTATTTTAAGTTTCTGTAATCTAAAAAGTATAAGCTAAATTTCCACATCAACACATACAGTTCCATAATTTCCGGAATCTCAGGGCAAAAATTTTTGTCACTATTTGAACCACCTGAATGGAATATTGTGTATATATGTATAAATGTATATATACTGTATATATAGATAAATAAGTGTGTGTGTGTGTGCGTGTGTGTGTGTGTGTATACACACACACACATATTGTTGCCTGGTACATAGGTATGATACACCAAGGATCTGAGAATTTGTTTTGACAAAGTAATATTTCTGCTAAAAAAGGTTTTAAACATGACCATTCGTAAGGTGCTAAAAACCCATGCTAGAGACTGTGAGAGCCTGCTACCTCCTAGTCCTCTATTCAGGATCACTTTCCTACCAAGAGGGGATGAAAGCAAGGAAGACTTGTACTCTACCTTGTAAAAAAATAGCATAACAATACTATCATGATTTAGCCCCACGCAGACAAATTATGAGCCTCCAAAATCCCTTCCTCCCACAACTCTCAGGGAAAGGGAAAAGGGAAATGAGAGGGAAAGAGTTTCAGGTTGGACACTAGAACAACAACTTTAATGAAAATAATTAGAAAGTAATAAAACCTATACAAATAATGAGATCACACTCCCACCCCAACCCTTGATGACTATACATCACCACAAATGCCACAGAACAGAAACAGAAATGGGTCCACAATCAAGAGGGAGCTGGACTCAGGAAAATGATCCAGGAATATGATCAGGAACAACTAGACAGACAGGGTCCTCCCTGGTTGTTGACCATCACAGGAGAGAATGAAGAACTCATGATATCTCAAGATTCTACCAAGTATGGCTTTATGGGATGGAATACTGTGATGGCCATTTTAGGATCCCCTGCCCTATTGACCCCTTCCTCACAGGTGCAGTCCCCTTCCACCAGCTTGACAATGGCCTTGGTTAAGTATAAGCATTGACTTTTTTGCCTACCAATGTTCCCTGTTGCCAATTTTAAGAACACTGTCTCAAAAACATGCAGTTAGTTTTACAGGGAAATTAAGTTACAGCAACTGAGTTAGTCACAAAACTGACTCTAAGTTATCTCAAACTCAGTACTTCTTGTACTAGTTACTTGTCACAGTATGTACAATTGCTGGATGAGAAAACTCTCACAGGCAGGCTCTTTCCTGCTATAGCTTTCTGGAGTGCCAGCCAAGCCAGTAAGACCAGCACAACGCTCTTATATTCTAATTTCACCCCTACTCCTACTTGCACCCTTTGCAAATACACTGCACAATAGTCTCTGCAGTATACCTTGATCTTTATCATACTGTGTTGTAACAAAGTAACATTCCAACAGCGATTTCATCAGGTGCATTAATGACTCTTATTAGTCAAGATTTTGCACATGACACTGTAAAATATAAGAGGAAGAAAGACAGCCCAACCCCTTTTTAAGCTCCATAGTAAACACGCTTGTTATATGGTACCATGTGTGTGGAAATAGAAGTAAGTGAACATTTAAGTTTAAGTTACGGGTGGATGGGGTCTTGGGGGACATGGTTTAGTGTTTTGTGGGAGTGGTTGGACTCGATGATCCAGTGGGTCTCTTCCAACCCGGTGACTCTGTGATTCTGTGATTCTGTGATTTTTCTTTCCTCCTTATTTGCTTAAGATGCAGCCACTGTCTTTTCAAAGGCAAAATATCAAGAGAAAAATATAGTTGCCATAACAGCCATATTAAATAACATAGAGGTAAAAACATCGTTCACAAATGTTTTCAAGTGATAAGATAATTTTTAAAACTTCACAAAGAGTGCTTGAAAAATAAAGTAAGATACATTGGAACATGAGCCTCAGAAGTACAGAAGTGTTACTATAGGAACCTACATTGTAAAGTAGTGTTTATACAGTATGTTACTGAACAGATAAATCATCCTCATTAACAGCAAGGTACATCTTTACAATAAGGTGTTAAAGTAAATAATGTCACAGACTCTCTAGACATACGTCATTACATCTGTTTGTGTCTGGAAAAATATTTTAAAAGGAACCAAAAAATAGCAAGGTCCAGAGTATAATCAAAGAACAGCAGCTGTGTTTAACAACACAAAGATTTTTATTAACTCTGTGATTACGTAATAAAACCTCAAAAACACAGGAATATGGCTCTCAATATTTTTCATGAGTCTAAATAAGACATACACTTTATGAAATTTCCTTTGTCCTCCAAAATTATTTAATGCAATCATTAATTGTCAAATTCAATGGTTTCCTTCAACAATATAACAATCCAAGATTAAGATTTTACCTTTCATTCTTTGACTAAATTGTATTTCAGGAGTTCCTTGTGTGGAATGGCAACAGCAGAACCACCTGGCTTCTTTGTCT
Source organism: Piaya cayana (assembly GCA_013389865.1). Taxonomy (NCBI): domain Eukaryota; kingdom Metazoa; phylum Chordata; class Aves; order Cuculiformes; family Coccyzidae; genus Piaya; species Piaya cayana. The sequence goes on from WAAB01018158.1 coordinate 34,167, forward strand.
TCTTTTTCCTATTCTACCAATATTTCCTATTTCTACCAAATTTCAAATTCAAAATCACTGGTTTTCAAAATTACTCCTTAAGAAAATGCACAGAGAATTTCTTAAAATAAAATACACAGTATGATACAGATTTTTTAAATTATCCTCTAAATATTGAACCAGTTTATGCTCTGGATATTCTTGGAAGGTTACAGCTTTTTGAGATCAAGCTCACATTCACTTTAGACAGATACGTAAGCCACTTTCACGAATGGTCATCAGCAGTTTATCCTTAAATGTTAGCAATTATTCCTGAGTGCACAATACTTCTGTAATATCACATAAAATAAAAAAGTGCACATATTAAAACTTTCTTTAGTCTAACTGATGTTATTAATTTTAGACAAGTTTTAAAAAAGAGAAAACCACTCCTACTTTAAATCTGAATTTACTTCGCATAATGAGATATTAAAATAAATCAAAAATACTATTATAATTTGAAGACCATACATAAGACTGTCCTAAATTCTATCTATTTCAGAAAGATTTTAAGTAAATTATAAGTAGGCATAAGCAATATCAATAAGAACTTGGACAATAAATTGAATCTACCAATAGAAATTGAGGGCAATGCTGTACTGATTTATGACATGCTACATGACTCCCACATCAGTCCTGCACATCTCTCTGGGACCAACTAACATGGCTTAACCTGGTTATCACACACTCACTAAACCACAGTTTCGGTGCATGCCCTCAGGCTACAGCCTCAGGCAAAGTCATGTTAGTACTACTAAGATTATCTCGTTACCTTCCATGGTCAGATGTATTAACAATTAAGCATAAGGGCATGTCTTCTCCCACAAAAATAAAAAGGCCTCTGAAACTACTGAATTCACAAAAAGCATGGATATGTTTTTCTGGATCACATTTCTCCATTTCACAAAAAAAACAGGACCAGAATGGATCTCTGAGACCACTAGGCATCATCAGTTTGACCTGACTTAATACTAGTGTCATTCTGAATGGAGCCTATATATTTATTATACAGGTATCTGCATTTCTATTTACTGTATGCATGTATGAGACTATATATATAGGTAACTTGACATAGATTATTAGTTTAGTTCACTGGCTGCTATGTTTCAGATATTTCTTTTCAGCAATGCCCAACTATACCCAAAGAATTGAGAGAGAAGTTAGAACTTGGAGTTTAAAAACAAAACAAGTAGATTGGTTCCTTCAAACCCTGTAACTGTTCTGCTTTAAAGAGCTGTCAATAAGTTATTCTCATAATAAAAATGCCAATGTTTACATGGGATGGATAGGAAAGTCAGAAAAACTATTAGATGTGCTTGCTCTCTCCCTCTGCTTGTTCTGCAACAACTACTTCTTGTGGCTCAACTGATGTACAAAACTGATGCACAAAAAAGAAATAAACAGATGATGCCCCACCAGTTAAAAAATTTCCAAGACAACATAGAAAAGAAACAGAGAAGGGCAACAGAGGAGGGGGAAAAATCTTTTTTGCTAACTAAACTTGAATACATTAAATCCATCTTTATAATCAAATAATGGTATACAACCTCCTCTCCAAAACAGAAATCAAAATCTCAAAGAGATATGCCACACCGATAAACCAACTGCTCTTAAAACACAAAGAAGATACAGCCAAAAGGGAAATATTAAAAGCAAAAGGATGGGATGAGTAAAAAATTATACTGCTGCATTGTATTAACTGTGTACTAGAATAATAAGATTATTTGCCCTTTCTGTCATAATATTGTCTTTTCTCCATATAATGGTTCATAACACCTTAAAAAATTAGCAGAATTTTTATTTCATTTTTTCTGTAAAAAGAAAAAAAATCAATTTCTTTTCTACAGAAAACAAAAAGAAACTTACAGCACTATGATAGAGGATTTATGAAACTTAATGCATAATCCATTTACTCTTCTCTCATTTATACTTTTTTCCTTCCATGAAGCTTTTGAGAAGATACCTCTGTATTTTTATGATTAAGGTACTGATTTGTTTAAACTTCAGAACAGAGAAGCCATCATTATTACAACTTTCAATTTACGTTTTGTCCACCACAGATGTAGGCTAAGTAATTTCAGTTTGTAAATACACCTCTGAGCTTTAACAAGCAATAATTTTTAATCATTAACAACTAGGTGAGAAAAAACATTTATCTCAACGTAAGCAGACAAGTTCTTTGAGTCAGTAAAGAAAAGGAAGATGTAGAGAGAAGATGAAATATGAAATAGAGTAAATTTAAAAAGCAGAGAAAATGCCTCATCACAGATCCAAGTGAGTCCAGCTCAACCTTCTCAAATACTCTAAAGTAGCTTTTAATTGAAAATGACTGGAATAATGACAACAGTTAAAATGCATGTAGAAAATTCAGTTTATACTTTCCACACTGTGCAAGGTCGACTACAGTGTGCCAGAGCAGAGCAGAGTTTTTCAGTGCAGCAAGGTGGTGACAGGTTACCCAGGATTTTCTCATCTTTCACTGTATGGAAGGGAGGTCTCACTGTGGTTCTTTCACTTCTGGATTCCTGAATCGGTCCAATTCCCCAGCTTCCATGGGAAGTAATGGATAAACACACATCTCAGAAGCACCTAATATTTAGTCAGTGAAACAGAATTCTTCATAGCATTCTATTCTACTTAAGAATATGTTACACAATCCAGTACCATAATTCTTTACCCTGAAATCACATTTCCACTGCCATTTTATACAGTCCGCTACCAGATATCACTTACAGATTATATCTGATTGTAACAAGGGTGCAACCTGTAAGTTTAAATTACTGAGTTACCAATAGAATTCATAGTTCACAGGGTTTATGCCCTGAGATGAGTGCCTGAAGGGGTCCCTCAAAGTTAAAACATTTTCTTTAACACACTAAGGACAGGAAGGGCAAATAAAACTAACTTGATAACAATTGCTATTATACCATTTTCAAACATGTTACAGTTAATTGCCATTTGTTTCTTTCATGGTTTTCAGAAATAACTAAAAATTATTTCTTTATTGGATTGCACTTGAATTTCATTAAACTCTTAAAATTTTTTCCACTGAAAACAGAGGAAGAAGATATAAATTAATGAAGTGCAATACACAATTAGGACACTTTCATAAACTGCAATTTGTTGCTTTTACAACTGAAAGCCTAGAATTATTACAAGAAAGGAAGTAAGATGATTTTTCCACTAAATGCCAAAAAGTTTCTCTTTTATAGGTGATATTCATACAGCAACAGATACTATCATTACAAAAACTACCTAGATGACTCATGGCAAGGAATGGTACCTAAAACCATATAAATTCATTCTTTTCAACTGACCAGATTTAAAATTCTAGTAATCCTTCAGGAGGGCTGAGCACAGATTTTGCTTCAAGGCTTTTTCTCTTGTCTGTGAAGACATTCACACCATATGCAGAACTGCACTTGACTTATTTTTTTAATGACAATTTTAATTGCATTTGTATTGGATGTCATATGCTACCAATTACCATGGAAGAAAATAGTGAGAAAAATTATCTGCCTTAGGTTGTTTTCCTATCAGATTAGGCAGTAAAACATTGAAAATAAAAGTGATGACAGAACAAGTGAAACTATTTACCCAAGGTCACAATAGGCCTTTAAAAAATTTGTTCCACAGGACACCAGCACAATATTATTTGCTATCAGAGTACTTGTTTACATTAAAATAATTAAGTGGGCAACAATGCTTCTTGTTCTGTACTGCCTTCAAACACAGAGCAGTATTCTTTGGTAATAAAGTTATTAACTATCTAAAGAGTGGAGTGGAAGAAAATGGTATTCAGTCCTGGCCCATTTTTAATTTCCCTGCATAAACTTTAATTAGCGGGTGCTGCCTGATTCTTTTTAATGGCATTTTTCATGTTCTTATGCTTGGTGTTGTAATTATTATTACATAATTACTTCTGCTTAAGTTTCTACTGTGGACAGGCATAAGTTTCTTTATCTGCTCTTTTGCACTACTTGCATCTATTAAGTGGTTTTTTACAAAGAGTCTTTCTAAAGAGAAAGATAACAAGAAATCTAGTCAATACAATTGCCTAGAGTTATGATAGAAAGATTTGTCTTACAGTGGGTTTGTTTTAAGAATAACTATATTTGATGAAAGAGAGCTGATATAGCTGCTGCGTTGGGTCATAATTCAGTCCTTCATTGAAAAGTTTCCCATGAAGTCTTTCTGGTGAGACCATATCTGCTTTGTCGACACAGATTATATGAAAGTAAATTTGTACAAAATTGGAGAAATTATATATAGATTTGCTGTATCTTTACTTCCTAAGATTTCAGAAGATTTAGTTTCTGCAACAAGGTACTGTAAGTAGAACTGTCAAAATAGCAACAAAGTTTTTCTTACGCTAATAAGACAAATGTGCCATTTGGAAGCCTATTTTTTCCTCCAGCTGAAAGGTCATTCCACTACCCAACAGATTTGAAATCAAATTTACCACCAATAGTTCTTTTATAACTCTCCCATGTGCTTTATCAGTTATTCCTAGGTAAAAGTAATGTGCTACCTTACTCTTTAATAATCATCCTTGGAAATATTGTAGAAGAATTATCTTTTCAAGAATGAGCATACAGTGACTGAACTATTTGTCACTGTAAACATTTGTGAGTGTTTACAACTTACTATTAATGTTTCATAGCTTACACAATTCCACTCTATCAATGAAATCACAAAATAGCCAATTATGGTTAAACTGGAAACAGGACAAAGCTTTTTAGCTGATGTCACATAATGACTAAATTTCAGTCTAAAGAGAAATAACTATTGATGATTCTTTAGCTTTAACAAGTTTCACAGGTATTACTGTTTTTCTCTACCTATGAGACAACTGTTGCATGCCAAACTCTTCCTAAAGTTGAATTCCTTTAACTGGCCAGATCTCAATAACACTGACATTTACGTAGTAAGTCTCAGTTGAAAAGATCCTTTCATAAAAGACATATCTATGTAATTGTCTTCAAAATTTCATGTTCATATCAACCAATCATAATGTAAGTATTTATATCAAAATGTGTGATCAGTTTGTCTAACTTTGCTGCAGTTTGTTCAAGACTGCTTAAAATCCTTTTATTTGCATTCACTGTTGAATAATCTGCACTGAACACATATATACATGTACGTATACATAAACCTATACATAAGCCAGTAAATAGAGTAGCACCATAGGAAAACAGAAACTACCATAAACAAAATAATCCACATAAACAGGTCTTTCATAGAAAGAAACATGTAATTCATACTCGCAATACAACATGCTTCTCACCTATCCCCTATCCAATTGAAGTCTTCCATTAGTATTTATTGGTAAAAAATGATGCAGGAACAAAATAGATTTTTAACAGCATCTTACAAAAAATTCATTAAAAACAGACAAGAGAAAGTGATTTAAACTTTCCACCAAGAAAACCATGACAGAACTAACTTTATATTATACTTTAACTTTAAAATAATATACTAATACAATTGCTCCTTTAATGAAATAAAATACAATACTTTTTATTAAAACACATTGTTTCCCTTCTGTGGCTGTACATATGAGTGAGCATGACCACTATTAAAACTTTTGATCCCACAAATCTCTTTCTCTACGCTGGATAAATTTGCTTCAGTCCACAAAAGACTCAATCTCTGTCTGCATTCCCTCCAAACAGGCTTATATGCTTGTTCTTCCCCCATTGTGACCAACAGGGTCAAATGTTTTTACTTCTCAGTTCTTTCATTGGAAAAAAGAAATTAATCTTCCAGTTAAGGAGCTGAAGCATATGAATCGCTTCCTGTTTTTCACAGAAAACACCAATTCTAAACCACAGAACCTAAAATCTACTTATATTTTGCATAAGACTTTTGCCTGTAACCCATAAAAACTGGCTGTGAAGTCAAAGAGGAATTTATAGGCTGGGAACTGGAGGAAATTTTTTTTTTTAAAACATTCCATGCATCTGTGTTTCCTTACATAATCTCCTTCTCATTAGTCTTGCAAATGATTTCTAATGGGCTATAAAATGAAATTCATTAATGTGTAGAGATTAATTTACTTAGATGTTAAATGACAGTGGCAATTATCTAAAACTCATAAGTGAAGTGCAAAATGTATATATCTTTAAAAAAATATTTCATGAAGGAATGTGTCAAAGTGAGGACTAACTGAATATGACAAGAGTGCTAGAAAGGGCTGTATCTACACCAAAAGTCCCACCAAGCATGGTGGGCATTTCAGCTCACTGCTTTATCTAAATTCAATCTCTCCTCCCCTTCCCTCGTACCTTCACTGTACGTTTTCTGTGTATGCCAATATGACAATTAGTATTTCACAGAGTCAAAGAATGTTTGTTGATAGAAAGTACGTCTGGAGATCATCTAGTGCAACCCTCTTGCTAAGGCAGGTTCACCTAGAGCAGTTTGCACAGGAGCATGTCCAGGCAGGTTTTAAATATCTCTAGTACAGAAAAATCCACAGTCCCCTGGGCAGCCTGTTCTAGCGTTCTATTACCTTCACAGGAAAGAAGTATTTCCTCATGTTCAGGTGGAACTTCCTGTATTCCTGTTTGTGTCTGTTGCCCCTTGTCCTGTCACTGGGCACTGCTGAGAAGAGTCTGGTGTCATCCTCCTGAGATCCACCCTTTATTTATAAGCATTGGTGAGATGCTCTCTCAAGTCTTCTCTCTCTGGGCTAAATGGACTGAGCTGACTAAGCCTTTTGTCTTAAGAGAGATGCTCCAGCCCCCTGATCATCTTCATGACCCTCCACTGAACTCTCTCCAGTAGTTCCTTCTCTTTCTTGAACTGGGCAGCCTGGAACTGGACACAACACTCCAGATGTGGCCTTGCTAGGGAGAGTAGAGGGGCAAAATAACCTTCTTCGACCTTCTGGCCACACTTTTCTTGATGCACCCCAGGATACCATCAGCTTTCTTGGCCACAAGGACACACTGCTGGCTCACAGTTTGCTTGTTGTCCACTAGGACTCCCAGGTCCTTCCCCATAGAGATGCTTTCCAGCAGGTCAGCACCTAGCCTGTACTGATGCATGGATTTGTTCCTCCCTAGGTACAAGACTCCATATCTGCCTTTGTTGAACTTCATTAAGTTTGGCCCTCCCCAACTCTCCAGCCTGTCCAGATCTTGTTGAATGGCAGCATAGCCTTCTGGTGTATCATTTCATCTATCACTCTTTCTTCAGTAACATTTATATTCAGTGTAATCCTCTATTATGCTTTTCAGTGCATCTGTAATTTTCATTGTTACTAAAAATACCAAAAAAAAATCATATGCTGTTTGACTGTATGTGCAGTCCTCTTCCTACTGCATCATCATGTAAAGACATAATAAACAAAAAAGCTCATTACAGTAAAATTTTTTTGAAGAACTTCTACTTGTTTGAAAAATGGCTGTTTAACTATCACTATGAACAGTTGTTTTGAACCAGTGATCTACAAAATGCATGTTATTTCACAACTGGGAAAAATCTAAAGTTGAGAAAGCAGCATTACCAGCAACTACATTTGTTATTTCTTGACACACATGTAACAAAAACATGTGTACTCTACAAAACCTTATTAAAATAAACAAAAATGCAAGACAAACCAGTGGCTGAGTTTAGGTATGAATAAATACTATAGGAACTAGATGTACAACTTATAATTAAAAATAGCTACACAACAAGTAATTAACTTCTGTTATGTATGACATTGATTGTTTATTCTGACAGACATCTCAAATGTCATTTGCTTTAAGTGCGTATACTAAAAAAAGCATTAAACACACAATTTAACTACTTTGAATTACAGAAATCCTATTCCTGACCATCTATTTATTTTCTTTTAATTCTATTACTGACACAAATGAAGAAAAGCAGCAACATATCCTAGGTAAAAGTATGTGTGATCCATACTTACTGAAGTCTTCTAGGGTAAATAGGTGTACTTTTATTGAGACAAATGGAGCTGAAAATTGGTTCTGAAATTTATGGAGCTGAGGACAGAATGTATCCCTTGTTTGGTAAAAGGATAGAGGAACTTAGTAAAAACTCTTCATGTTAAATTTAACTGCATCAGGATTTCAGAGATGCAGTAAAATAATTTATTTCCTGAGTATTCTGTGAAGAGCTGGCAATGTAAGACTAAGTACAGAGTTATATTTACTTACAAATGTTGCTTGATTGTTCCCTTTAGCTGATTTTGTTTTAGAAGAACTAGGTTATAAATTTAAAATCTTTGCAGGAATTCTTTTGGATATCTGAAAAAATCTCATTAGCGCTGCAAGCTGAAAAGAGCATCCCAGTGGAACATGAAGAGGTTACTAAAGTAACTGATTGACTTTCAAAGAAAATTAATTGCCTTACTGCCTTGTATTTTTATAGCAGGTATCAACACCTCAATATTTTTTCCATGACTAGTATAAACATACTTTCTTTTAGTCACAGGTAAAGCATATGTTTAATGACAGAGAAAGGCAAAGCATATGTTTTAAGTGCACAGTTACTTTAAACAGTTCACTAAACAAATAATGAAATTTTCAGGTGTCATCAGAGCTCTTATTTCTCTGAAAGAGTAGCAGATCTGTAAAACTCTTGATATACTGGAATGGTTATGAAAATAAAACTAGTGTGAAACAAAAAAAAAAGCTGTCACCTTTTACTCTGAATAATATCTATTCAGAGGTCTTTGATCAATGCAGAGTCAGTTTATTCTGGGCTTGTTTCTCCCACTACATTGTCTCTTTCTGTCCTATTTAATATAATAAGAATTCTAAATTCAAAGAAAAATAAAAAGGTAATTTCAAACTACTGTTAACAGAAAATGACACTGGGTATGTCACATGCACACTGATGCTGAAGAAGTGAGCTCTTTACTATTATTATTATTACTACAGAAAGTGATGACAGGATGCAAAGCTCCACCATTATTCCTTCCAGGAGCAATTAAATCTTTGCATTGACTGTTGCGGCAGAAATATGGAGGAAATGAAAAAAGGGATGAAGGGATATATGTGTCCCATACAACTACCAATACAGAAAACCAGCAAAGGTTATCCACCATGATGAAATAGAACACAGGCAAAAAGCTTAGCTGTGACTGGAAGCTGCAGTTTGTTTCTCTGACCAGGTGAGAGCTGTATTACCAGTTTGGTCTAAACTTAACTATTAGCCAGCCTCATATTCAGACACTGCCAACGGTCTTGTCTATGAGAATACTGGAAGCATGGAACAGCATTTCATGTTTAGTAATTTGCATCTCTGGAATTTACCCTGCAAGACACTGTATATTAATCCAAACACAAAATACTCATTTCCAGAGCTTTATATGTCAGAATGGAATCTGGACCTGCATCTCTGGAGCAGATTGAAATACATTTTCAGGTGCGACAGGATGCCTATGAAACAGTCCAAATTGGGAAACAAGCTTTCACAAGTGATTTTGACCACTGTTAGTACACCTGAATTATATGCTGCCACTGTTATTCAGACCTTTAAAAGTAAAGTATCAGTTATTGATACATGAGCCAGTCTGAATTCTTTGCCTTCCTATTACTTCCTCCACAAGCACACACATTTGTAGAAATCTTTAAGGATCAGTTCTTTTGATCTACTTTGTAAACACTTACATTTTTGAGCAGTCGCACTGAAATTAGTATGATGGCAAAGTTCCTATAAATAAGCAAGTGTGTAAGTTGAACATGACTTGTCAAAGCTTGTGTTTTCTGATGTCCTCTTCAGATGGGAAGAGGAAGTTTCAGGTTCTCACTCTTTCTCAGTTCCTTTTAAAACTAGAGGCTTTAAAGGAGAGATTATGAACATTTCCAACAGCTCCCTAGACAGCACATGCTAAAGATTACTGGTAACTTCTTTTACACACGATTATAGAATTTAGGTAGGAGGGATTTTGAAGGAACTGTTTAAGCAATTAATACAAAAGTTTTAGAGGGCAATTCTGGGAAGTAAAGATATAGTTGTACGTCTATGCTAGTCCTACTTAATTTAATTTAGAAGCAGATACTTAATAGAATAGTAAATTCTTCAACAAAAGAATATATATGTTTTATTTTAATAGAATTCTTTTCACTTAAAGTTCTTGCACAAGTAATAAGAGCTGCTATCCAAAATATGCTGTTTCAGCATATTTAATGAACTCAAATTTTTAAAAGGACAGATAATTGCCCTTTCCTTATAAATAAGTAATTTAAAGGGCAACCTAGGGGTTATTCAAACTGCCTCAACTGAGGCATGCTATGCTGATTGCAAACAGTGTAATATTTTTTAAACAAATTTGTAATTCTAATTAACATTGGCTTTTTGTCAAGTACAGTGATTAGGGAAGTTGTCAATGTCAATCCTATTATTCTTCTTGATAATGAAATTATTTAAACATCAACTAAACATGAATGTTCTATTTTTGCTTGGAGAACAGTGCATTAACATGGAGAGTGCAATTACTTTTAAAACCCTCACAGTGCTTAATAAATGGATCTCATCAACGAAAATTATCTACCTAAATATCTGAATACGGATGTTGATGATTAACAATTTAAAGAGATATATGGCCACCTGAAGGTAGTCTAAAGGTTTGTAATTAGTCCTTAAGGTACAGAAGAGCTAGAAATGGCATAGGAATCCCCGAAGCAAATCTTCTGAGTATTCTAAAACTACTGATGACTTAAAGTGTAGTCACAAATTGCCTCAAAATGCCTGGTAAAGGACCATAGCTGAAGGTCACATCATAGAACATTCTTTGGGATTATGCTGTATGCCTTGTTACTTTTTTAAGGCTAATTGAAAACAGAAGAAAGACATCAACCATTTTGCCATCATATTCCACATTATAAGGTATTCTGAAAAAGCATATTCTGAGATAGTTTTGGCTTCCCTCTTTCAGGGTGACGCATACAGCTGTTTCTAACTCTACTGAAACAACAAGGACCTTCCCAGGTGAGGAAGAAAAATGGTACAAAACTTGATGTTCTATTTCCTACTTTAACATCCGGTGTTCTGTTTTGTACCATATCTGTCACTGAAATGCTGTAAAAAGCAGACTAATGAGGTCTATCATGCCTGTGTTATAATGTACATATGTACAAGCATACATTTACACTTGCATAAATGTGGCATATAATAGAAAAGACAGAAAACAAGAAAAGCCACATGAAAATTCTGGCTTTTTTTTTCAAAAAAAATGTAGCTAACTTGAAGTTGTATTGTCAAAACACAGCTTAAAAAATTGTCATGCATATTTGGGTCTTGGATCCTTTGCTAATATCATTTTGAAGTATATTTGGGTCTGGATAAATGAGATACAGAGAGCTCTAGTTTAGTCTTTATGTGTGTACTGAACATACTATTTTAGTTACCATTCACATAATTTCAGTAAATTCAATAACTTACAAACAATCTCTCCTTTTTCAATATTATCTAAAGTGCATTTAAGGATCTTAAAATACAAATCAAATCTGTTCAGACTGCAATGAAAGCACATAAAACAGGTCCAGCGCATAGTCAAATATAACAACCACATGTTTAAAGGTGGAAAATTATCTCCTTTATCACTTACAAAACTTAGATGGTGTCCAACATTACAGCTCAAAAAGAGTGCAGCCTGAGTTCACTCAACCTGTTCATATTATAGTCACAACTTTCTAATTCTCTGTTTGCAAAGCATACGAAGGTAAAAAAGAATGAGACAGAAAGTTTAGAATACCAAGAAATGACTTCTTATTCTTCTCAGCCAGCTACTATAACCATGAATACTCATGAATTTATTCATCAGCATTTACAAATATAGATAGGTGGGCTGTGCTATCCTAAGAAAAAAACAGTTCTTAAAATAGGTAAAAATTTGAGATAGATTTGTAAACCACTGAAATATCCATAAACAATAGTTTTAATTTAGCTTTATTTATCACACACTTCTCATACAAAATTACTTCAACAAAGAACAAAAATATGAACAATTTACCCAGAAAAATAGCCCTAAATTTAAGTCCACTTATTTTGGATGTTAAAATACCTTACTGTATCTGTAGGAATGACTATGACTAAACACATTAAGATGCTCTCACTTAGACTGCATCTTCTAATGACAGACATAAGGTGAGAAATTCTGCTGTTGGATGAATACTATCTTTGATATTTCTCTGGTGGTTGTTCTGTGTAACAACATAAAAGCATTCTCTGCAGGGCAATCTCCTTTGGATTTCTACAAATATTCATAGTCTGCTAGGAAATATACATGCCAATTAAAGAAAATAATTACTTTCAGTGCACAAATAACACCAAGTATGAAAAATGACAGAATTTGAAGAACAGAAATATAATTCTATTCTTCAAATCTTTTTTCCAGTTCTGATATTCTCAGAGTTAAAAATCAGTGAATTAAAGTCAGATACTATGCACTAATTAAATTCCTAATGAACTCACGTAAATTGCAGTAGAACTCCGAGAGGGCAACATCCTACAAGTACAGTTGTTTAAAGGAGACACATTCAGATTACAGGGTAGTTGAATATTACATGACTTTAATGCCCTGATTCAGACATTCCTGAACAAATACTGTCCTCCTGTAAAACATTAAATTTAGCTAACCTAAACATCACAACTAGACAACATCATTAACACTTCCACTCACTTTAACAGAAAGTAGAATGACTGGTCTGAAACAGAACATACTTGCAGAGGTTTTAGAAATCTTTGCCAGGAGTAGGTTCCTAGGACAGATATATTTTTTTTCCTAGGTGTTTCCATAAGCAATTCACACTCCATTCAAAAGAACTAAGGAATTTTTTTTTTATTCAGATGTTACAACTTTTATAGTAAAAGAATAGCTGTGAAGATATTACATTTGTAGGAAAATTACTTAACTTACCTACTGCAACACTGTTTAGGAAGCACATCTAATTCTTTTTATCTGTCATCACTTAAATGTAACTGCAGCTGCTCTTTACAGGAATGTGCGAAGCATTCAAAGTCCAGGACTTTCACTTCAGCACTGACAACTCTTTGGAAAAGCACTGGTTTGGAAACTCATAAGTCCATGGAAATCCCTTTAAGAAAATAAGAAGTATAATTTAAGAAATAAGTATTTAGGTAGAGGGAAAGACACTTTATTTTCCCCTAGTGTTTTACTGCTGCCTACATATATTGCTACCTACATTTAATCCATAAACCACATAGAGGCTGTAATCATGAGAAGACACTTTGATGATGTCAAAATATTTTCCACACCTACTAGTAGAATTGTTCCTCTATGTCTTATTCTTCTTCTATGTAAAGATACGTTATAACCTTCCCTCTAAACAATACACTATTGGAAATCGCTAAACAAGTTGATAAATTCAGTTTATTCTCTTTCTCCCAGTCTCTTAGGCTGAAACTCACAAACAAGAAGGTTTAGAAGCTTATTAAAGAAAGGCAAGTCATATTCCTAAGGGCTCAGTATGCACAAGAAAGGCAGACTCAAACTTGTAGTACATTTGGTATGTAGGTGAATGACTTGGCAAGTCTCCAAACTAGCAGAAATGTTGTAACAGTAAACTCCAACCATTTTTCTGAGCAACATACAGTTCCACAATCCCCAGTCACATGTTATGTAACAGGTCAAACCCCTCTGCCTTACTAAAGTGAAGGATTTCTTCACATACATCACTGCGCAACATGAATAAATTATCAGACATACCAAAGTCTCTCCCCAACACCTAAATTATTAAGGCAGTGATCCCAAGTTCACTTCAACCTGCAGGATACTCCAATAAACTAATTATTACATTCCACTTTAGAAACAGCAATGACTCTTCCACTCTTATGTACCCTGTAGTATGAGAAACATTATAGTAAACCAATTACCGTTTCACCTAGATATGTTTCTGATGATGATGATGTAATCCCAGAAATGTCAATTCTGTTTTCAGGAAAGGTCATCTACAGTACTGTTGTGGAGATAAAAATGAGGGGAAAAAATGACCTTTTGAAGCTTGGCTATGATTTTTCCTAGCTCTCCCATGTAACAAAGGAAGGAAACAAAACTTATGCTCTTGTGTGCTCTGATAACTTAGGACACTAAGTGCTCTGTCAGCAGCTGCTCAGAGGAGGGAGCTTCCACTGGAGGTAACAGGCTTTAGTTTATCTTTCAGCTAAATAAACATTATCAAAACATGCATTTCTGCTAAACTCCAGAATGTTGTGTAAAGATACACAGCTTATCATTTTGTTTTAAGGTCATAAGTGTTTCAAGTTCAGGATGTCCATCTACTTCAAAACACAGATACAATATTTAGAAATGAAAACAAAGTTTGTTTTTCTAAAAATAAAAAAACAAATTAAAAGGAGTCAATAAGCAGAATAAAAAGAATCACTGCCTATTCATAAACAGCGTATGGATTTTAGTTGCCTCAACTATAATGGTAATACAATAAAAAAATGCTAATCTTTCATGTAATACTGAAGCTGATTGAATAAATATCAGAAAATCTTTCTTTTGAAATCATGTTAATAAAGGACTACTGTAGCATCAGTTTTGCATAACATTTGATTTATGATCTCATAAGCTACAATAGTAAGATTCTTAATCAGATAAGGCATTTTTATTCTTTAAAGGGAAGTACTAGCATAAAAAAACTATGCCAATTGTTAAATCAGCACACCTCCCCCCCAGAAGAAAAAGCCATCATCAGTCAATAGTCATGATGGTGTCAGGAATGAAGTGTTTCCAGGGCTAATGTTAGTATCATCATTTCAATGTCTCATTTAGAGGCATGAAAGGCTTATTATTTTTTCATTGCTTGAATAGGTTCCTCACATCTCATTAATAAAAAAACTGTGTTCCTTGTTATTTCAAGACTATGGGAAACTGTTTCATTTCAAAGGTGTAGAGATACTTTCATATTTATGCGTATATTGAAAACCATTTAAAAATTGTTTATAGAGTATGTTTGAAAAACACATATATTCTTGGACTCATTTTCCAGTTTCTTGTGGTTCAAATGCTGCCACTGACCTGATTTCAGAAAGTCTCTCAAACAGGGAGTCCAATTTAAAAGGTTACCATCTTGAATGTAAAAGGAGGTAATGACTCAACATATTAAGAGTACCATAGAACCACAGAATCATCAGGTTGGAAGAGACCCACCAGATCATTGAGTCCCACAATTTTTTTTTTTTGAGAGATTACAGTGTCTTCTTTAGATGCCAAGGAAGCATGTTATCTCCATATTTTCAGGCAAAAGTATACCAGTTAAAGCAATAGTTTTGAAAATGTGTATATGAGGTAATGATGAAGTAGGAATAGATCCTTCTCTTACTAAAACGAAAACCACATTGCTACCAACACTAAATATACTATTAAAAACAAAAAGGGAAGGAGAGAAAGAGAACTATATGTGGTAAGTGAAGAAACAGCCCCAAGCACAACCCCCACTCAGTCTCAAGTGTCCAGACATTGTCATGTCACTAGTTATATGTAATCTCCTTACTTTTAAGTTATGTTTGGATAGCTATGACTGGCAGCCAGATTTTCAAGAGGTAGCTACAGATAGGATCCACTGAAATTTTAGTTAGAAGCCACTAAAAATAAGAGTAAGATAAGCAAAGTAAAATATCAATATAGTTGTTTTTAAGAGGAGAAAACAGAAATAAATCTGAACTCTTAAAAATTACATAAGAAATGCAATAAGCTTGTACCTTATTGTGCCTGGAAACAGAATTTGTAAATAAGGAGCACAGTCAGTTCCATGCGATTAAGCTGTAGATGACATTATCATACAACAAAGTAGTGTTATTTTTTTTTCCTTTAATCATTAAGAAGCATATGAAAATCTTTAAATGTACACCTATAAATTCAATCTATTTTACAAGCCATATCATATACTATTAAAAACATATAACAGACTGAATTTAAAAGAGAAAAATAAAGACCAGTCTGGAAAGACTGACAGTGATGTATTCTACAGAAGTGATTAAACCCCAACATTTTTTACCAAAAGTTGGATAACTTCCTCCATTGTTGGATTCCTTATGGAATAACTTAATCTAACACTTTCTTGCAGTATTTCACAGACTGGCATCTCCCCACACAAAGAATATTGTTCCAAATCGTTTTACTTGCAAAAATTAGCTAGAGAGTTTGCATTTGTTTGCATGCATCTGGGACTTTTTACACGACTGATGTCACACTAAAGAGTTTTATTTTTGAAAAGAAGTTATTCTGTGTAATTCTGCCAAGAATATCATTGCCAAGGGTTTACAATCATTCTTGTATATGACAGTCAACACTGAGATGTTAAATTATACTGAAGATGAGCTTGGGGTAAAAAGAAAAGAGATGATAACAACTCATAACTGGATATATCACTGAGTATTTACCATTTCTATATAAAGTATTCTGTCACAACAGATCCAAACAGATGAAAAAATTTGTAAGATAATATGCAACTAGGTTTCTTTTTCAAACAAAATTAAATTTAGTAAGAGGTATTGAAGCATTACATTCTGAAACACCAGTTCAACTTAGTGTTCATGAACTGCTCATTCAAACAATTATACAATAATTTTCAGCAGTTTAAGTGGTCTCTCTGTAGTGAACTATGCTGCATTTAAGTATTTAACATGGGAAGTTCAAAGCTGATATGCAGCTGATTATTTCTATTTTTTCAGAGAGCCTTCATTTTCCAAAACCTAATATGTTGGCACATTGCAGAGATGTAACAATATAAGAGAGGATTATTTTATCATGCCTTCATATAATCATTTGTAAATATATGTGTATATATATGGAGAGATAAAAAACATCTTACCATATGGTGCTTTCAGCATAAGATATATTATCAATATCTTACCAATTAACAAATGAAGACAAAACCCAAAAGACTTCATAATGATAGAGCACTGGCATGCATACAGTCAGCACTGTCTCCCTGAAGCATCCCCTAACAATTAATAATCAAGATATGCTTCTTTTGATAGACTGTAAGATCTCAATAATTAATATCTATCTTATTTTCAAATTTTGACAAAAAGTGCACAAGTATTGTAGGAAATCCTCCTAGAAATAACATGAGTATATTTAGAAAACATACAGAATTTCACATTTCATTCTGAGTTTAAGAGTTATCTTTTCAATCATATATTCATATGTATAATTGTTTTGTTTGGGATAGTGTTATTTTTCTTTATAGTACTTCCCATGATGCTATGTTCTGGATTTTTGACTAAAACATTGATAATATAGAGATGTTTTTGCTCTTGCTGAGCAGTGCTTACGCACAGTGAAGGCCTTTCTGGTTTCTCACTTTGCCCCACCAGCAAGTAGCTTGCGGGTGCACAAGAAGTTGGGTGGGAACACAACCAGGACAGCTCAAACCAGCTGATCAGAAGGATATCCTATACCAGCAATAAGAGCTGGAGGAAAATGGAGGAAGTAGGTGTGTTTGGAGTTATGGCATTTTTCTTCCCAAATAACCATTACACGTGACGGAGCTCTGCTTTCCTAGAAACAGCTAATATTTGGCTGCCAATGAGGAACAACGAACAAATTATTTATTTTCCTTTCCTCTTGTGTGAAGCTTTTACTTTACCAATTCTACTGCCTTTATCTCTATCTATGAGTTTTCTCAGTTTTATCTTTTTGATTCTCTTCCCCATACTACTGAGTAGTCAGTGAGCAGCTGAGGGGCTTGGCCACAAAGCTAACCCAAACCAACATGTTAAACTTAAAAAGTAGCTTTAAGAATGGTTAAAAACTTTTGTGTAATTACGTAGGAGATTCATAAAGGAATCATCAGTGTAAGAATAATTTTTTCATGAGAAAGTAAAGTCTTCCTATACAAAAGCCATTTCTTTGTTTTTCATTACAATTTTGCTGCTAACAAAATTAACATTTATGAAAGCCTCTTTTGCTGATTTAATTTACAAACAGTTTGACAACATTCCATTTTTCTTGTGAGTTGTTTTCCTCTGAGTTGTTTTCCTTACTGTCAGGATACAATTTTTATTAAATACTTGGATTTTTCAGTTTTCATTCCTACAGATTTTCAGATCTTGTTCTTTTATAAGACTTTTATTTTCTACAAAATTTGGCATACTGAATACCTGATACATTTTACAGATGTAAAAAGCCCTAAACAATTCCATTTCCTTTTGTTAGGGTCATAATAAATAAAAGGTTGTCAACTACTACTTACTCGTTACGAAAATTACTAGGCAAAAAATTCTCCATGGTCACTCATTACTCAGACTCATTTTACAACATGGTCTTAGATAGTATTAACTGACTGTTAAAGGAAATGAGAAAATATGATAAATAAATCCATGTAGGACTTAGGTATTATTGATAGTTGATTGTGATAAAGTACTATATTAAAAATATCATAAGAACAAGTGCTGGAAATTAATCTTTACGTCAACTAAAAGAATACTGTTCAATTGTCCAATATATAGTTCAAATCCAACAGATGGTGCAAAAAGCGCCAGGCTTAGAACATATGTATTAGATTTGATAACAGCTAATGATTAAAAGGTCAACCTACTTTTAAGTACAGGTATAAATTAATGGAACAGCTAGAGGCTTATCTTTGAAGTTTAAAGGTGAATAGATGTGTCTCAAGAAAGAAGGTAAGTGACTTTTATGACTGGAGGAGGAACATGAACTTTTGAAGTATCACTTCTGAAGGACAATTGAAACAACACAGCGGAGATGAATTATCAAGGTGGACTTTTGTGGACTTTCATGTTAAAGAGTAATAAAGAATCATAGAATAGTTTGGGTTGGAAGGGACCTAAAAGAGTATCTAGTTCCAACCCCCTTGCCATGGGGAGGGACACCGCACACTAGATCAGGCTGCCCAAGGCCCCATCATCCTGGTCTTGAAAACCTTCAGGGTGGGGCAGCAACAACTTCCCTGGGAAACCTGTTCAGATGCCCCAAAACTCTCATGGTGAAGAAATTCTTCCTTATGTCAAATCTGAATATGCCCCTCTCGAGTTTATACCCACTCTCCCTTGTCCTACTATGAGTCTTTCTGAATAGTCCCTCTCCAGCTTTCTTGTAGGCCCCTTTCAGGTATTGGAAGGTTGCTATAAGTTCTCCATGGAGAACTCTCTTCTCCAGGCTGAACAAGCTCCACTCTCTCAGTCTGTCCTTATAGGGAAGGTGCTCCAGCCCTCAGATCATCTCTGTAGCCCTCCTCTGGACCTTTTTCAACAGCTCCATATCATCCTTATGTTGAGGATTTCAGAAGTGGACACAGTAATCCAGGTGAGGTCTAACAATAGAGGAATAGAGGGGCAGAATCACCTCCCTCAACCTGTTTGCCACACTTCTTTTGATGCAGCCCGGGATATGGTTGGCCTTCTGGACTGTGAACACACATTGCTGGTTGATGTCAAGCTTCTCATCGACCAGCAACCCAAAGTCCTTCTCTGCGGGGAAGCTCTAAATCTTGTCATCCCCCATCATGTACTGAAAACTGTTATTGCCTCAACCCAGGTGTAGGACCCTGCATTTGGCCTTGTTGAACTTCATGATATTTGCACAGCCCCACTTCTCCAGCTTGTCCAGGTCCTTCTGGATGACATCCCATCGCTCTGGTATGGCAACTACAGGCCTCAACTTGGTGTCATCTACAAACTTGCTGAGGGTGCACACAATTGCCCTGAGGGTCCAGAATTAGTGCAAACTCTGAATAATAATAATAATGGTCTCTATGACTACCTGGGGGGAGGATGTAGAGAGGAGGGTGNTGACTCCTGAGGGACACTTCTTGTCACAGATCTCCATCTAGACTTTGAGCCATTGACCACTACGCTTTGAAAACTGACCATCCAGCCACTTTCTTATACAACAAATAGTCCACCCATCAAATTCATAGCTCTCCAATTTAGAGAGAAGGATGTTGCAGAAGATCATGTCAAAGTCTTTGCAGAAATCTAGATAGATCACAGTCATCGGTTTACCCGTGGCCACTGCTGTAGTTACTCCATCATAGAAAGCCACTAGGTTGGTCATAAAGGATTTTCCCCTGGAGAAGCCATGCTGGCTGCCATTAATCACCTCCATGTCCTCCATGTGGAGCATGTGGAAAAACACTGAGAACTTTTCAAAGAAAATACTTATTGTATAATGCTCTGTTAAAACATATAAATACCTGATGATTTTGTGTGGTCCTTGATCACTCACAGAGGTGATGGCTCAACTCCGAGTTGTGAATAAAGCAAGCCTAGTGTTACCCACACTCTGGTGAAAATCATTTAACATTGACTTGCAAGAAAAATGGATCAGTAACAATAAAATAAACAAAATAAAAAATAAGGAGGATCTAAAAATGATGAAAAAATCAGAAACACAAGCACTAGTGGCTAAACACCCAGAATTTTAACACAGGGATGTTTCTAGTACTGTATGACATTTAGGCTTTATAACTAGATTGCAAACTTAATTGTAATTTTTCTTCTGCCATTACCAGAAGCTATTTTTGCCTTCAATTTGAGCTTTCTAGGATAATTGACGCTGAGAGCAATATTTACCTTTCCATGTTCTGGTAATTTAACTAGTAGCTTAGTCTCCTATGGCTCTCTATACCACTGGATTGAAAAAGGGACCTCTTCGGGACAGGTTAGTTTAGACTCATGTCCTCCAGAAGGTAATTCAGAATACTACTCTATCCCTTCATTGCTTATCTGAATTAACCCTTGAGACCAAAATCCTGATTTAGAGACCACTTAGATGTTTAAAGATAGATGACACAAACTGTTTTATTGCATGCCCCAAAGTGCTAAAATTACCTGCTCTCACGGTCCACTCATAAGTGAATGCATGATGGTTTTTTTTATTTATTATCCTAGAGTGCAAATAAAAAAAGAAATAATTCAACAAGTCAAGGAAGTTAAATTACAATCCGAACTGGAACTTTATTAATTGTGCCTATAAAGTGGCTTGTGATAGAAAGACAGAGAGAACAAGGAAAGAGATGGGGAGAAAAGGGAAGGAAAAGGGTTTTATAGCTACCACCGCAGGTCCACAGACGTCCGGCATCTCTGGGTGTCCCAGTCCAGAAGGTGTTCCACTGCCTTCATCTTCAATCGGGGTGATGTCACAGTGGAGAAAATCTTCAGAATTAAGCTGCTTCAGAACTGTCTTTTATGCTAATCCATACATCCGTGACTCACCTTTGCCTGTGGCGATGTGCCAATCTCCACCTAGAAGGCCACACATGCCAAGAGAGGAGTGTCTGCAGGTCTCTACCCCTTGCGCACACAATACTCCTGGTGGCAGTGGTCAACCTGAGGTCTCCCAGTGAAGACCAGTAGTCATCATCACCTTGAACTTTGGTTGAACTGTTCTTTGTGCATGCTCTGTTGGGGTATGGGTCCTGGTATTAGTTTTCCTGTCTTTTTCTCCTTGCTTCAAATCTTTCACAATGGTAGGGAGCAGGGAGGCTTGGAGACAGATACAGAACATTTTTGATGGGTAGATAGTTACAAAATATGCCTTGCCGTTTTGTACCAACTTTGGTCATTTACAAAACATTCTCACATTTGTGATTACAGTCATGTTCTGAGGCTTAGCACCTGATGAGAAAACATTGAGGCAGAAATCACTCCTTTGACTGACTCTTACACATACTATAAGAGAACATGAACCAAAAATAAGGAGAACTTCACCTCTGCTACCTTCTTTAAATTACCCCTCCCAAGAACAAGATAAAAAGCAACAGCAAGTGTCTAAAGGAAGGAAACAGCTAGAAATTGTTTTGGGTTAGCATAGTTCAGAGAGTAGCTTGCATTTGGAATTATGATATTCTTTCTGTAGGAAAGTCCTTTCTTATGTGCTTTGTACATATGCATCAAATCCCATTAAGGTTTCATCATTCTTTTACATTTAACCATTTAAGAATCCTAATTTTTCCAATCAGTATAAAAGAAAATAATCTCTTTGTAATACAGATATGGGAATATTCAACTTGTTTACAAACTTCTCCTTTGTTACACAACTGCTCTTTTGTTTGCTTCACACTCTGCTTTTGTACTTTGCTAGTATAATAAAAAGTTGAAGCAAATAAGCAACTTGGAAAAACAGTCAATGATTTAAAAATTTTCCCAAGAACCACCTTACTTTACAGGACTGGGTACATTTTATTTTTAAGGAATTGTAATGAAACACAAGTAAATATATCTCTTGCTAAGTAATGTGGAGCCTTCCTTACTCACTACAAATTATGTATCTTACACAGTATTTGTTCCTCATTCATCTACCATATGATTTCACTCTTGTAACTAGTATACTTCTAATAGCTGTCTGCATTTTAGACAACATTCTATTTGAATGAATATCTCAGTCATTTTACATCTACCAGTCCTACAGAAGTGAGTCGAGTTGTTGCTTAAGTGCAGTGAGCTTATAAAACATTGTAATTCCATGTTGTGCACTCTGATTTTCAATTAATCTCTGTAGGAGACTTCATTGTGTCAAATACAACTACAGTTGTGTTTGTATATAAGCTAGACAAAATTATTCCAAATCAGGTGAGAAATTTGTGGAGGAAAAGAACCTTCCCTCATTCTTTGTGAATCCTCAGTAGTTCTTATCATTTACTCTAAGCTATGATGATCTGTTATGGTCTCTAATCTTTCACCAGCTTATATTGTAAAGGAAAAACTGTGAATGTTGAGATATTGGGTAAACAATTCTAGGTCATTCAGAATACAGATGTGTCTGCTGAACAAACAAATGTGTAGTTACAGGAAGGTATTTTACATTGGTCTGCAAGTCTATTTGGCCTTCAGAAGGGATTTCAGAGAAATGGGGCATGTTTTACAAACAGATCAAAACACGCATATCTCAAAGTGAATTTGAAGGTATTATCCATTTGTTAGCCTTTCCAAAGGAGGTTAGCAAGTTTTGGCTGAAAACTACTTGAGTCCTCAGGCAGTGATTAAAGTAATGGTTAGTAGATGGAGAAATATCTGTTACAGCTACCATAGATCAGAGACAGTCACCATGGCCACAAGAAAGACTTTTCCCTAAGGCTGTGCCTAAATTCACAGTCTATGCCTTCAATATAAAATTAATTTTGGAGTAATGGTCCTTGAAGGAATGGATAACTGGAACAGGAAGTTAATTATTGCTGGGGAATACTTCACCATTTCATCCTTTTATTTTGTGTTGAAGAAGCTGTAATCACAGTCTAAGAACTAATAACATGGAGAGAATTATCTTCTGTCCTTGAAAGCCAATTTAGTCAGGTTAAACTTGTAGGTGTCAACAACATGCAGTATTAGATTTAACAGAACTTTTAAAATGAAAGTTTTGATCCAAATTCTGATATTCTGAGAAGAGAAAAAGCAGTTTAAAATAATTGTTCAGACAGAATAAGTTCCTTTA
>WAAB01018159.1:0-17500 GCA_013389865.1 Piaya cayana
TTTACTTGTGCACTTACCACCCTCTCCCTCTGCCAGGAGTGAATTCTAGGTACCACCTGACAGTATTTATATAGGGGGAAAGAAAAAGAGTCCTTTGGGTCAATCCCTGGACTGTGACCCTGGCAACTGGATAAATAAAAACTGTGTTTGGGACGTTATTGGCATTTGTCCTCTATTTCATAGAATCATAGAATCACCAGGTTGGAAGAGACCCATCGGATCATGAAGTCCAACCATTCCTATCAAACACTAAACCATGTCCCTCAGGACCTCGTCTACCCATCCCTTAAACACCTCCAGGGAAGGCGAATCAACCACCTCCCTGGGCAGACAGTTCCAATGCCCAATGACCCTTTCCGTGAAAAACTTCCTCCTAATGTCTAGCCTAAATCTCCCCTGGAGGAGCTTGAGGCCATTCCCTCTCATCCTGTCCCTTGGGAGAAAAGCCCAGCTCCCTCCTCTCCACACCCTCANAACACCTCAGTGCCTGCTAACCCTTGTCCCCAAGTGCCATATCAACACCTTTTCCCTACTTGCTCTCCTCCCATCCGTCTCCAGCTCTTCTCCACAATATCCCTTCATCTCCCTTCCACTCCAAATCCATTAGGAAGCGAGCTGTGTTTCCCTCTTCCATCCTGGACGGCAGCTTTTCCTGGGTGCCAAAAGCACAGCCCCGAGAATCGGCTGCTTCCTTACCGATTCGCTGCCACGAATGGGTTAACCGTGTCTGAGCAGATCAAGCCAGGAGGCTCTGGAAGAAGAAGCAATTCCAGGAATCCTGCGCTACCCAGATCAGATCGAGGCCTGTCTTGTAGAATCTGCCACAGTGAACTCCTGGGAGCACATTAAATTAAGTGTCCTAAATTCGCCTAACTATGCATTTAATTTGGCAGTAATAGGACACTCTCTGTATAATAGCGGAGTTGCTGTATAATAGAAGAGTAGCTGCATATTAATATTTTGATTATTAAAGATGTGTATTGGAGGCCTGATAACTACGTAATATATTATTGCTTAATTGCTCAGACTCTTAAGTATGTTTTCATAATTAGCTGCTATTTAGTTAACGTAAATATCTAGCTTATTAAATATAGAAATGCATCTCCGCTCGCGGCGGCTATTTGCATGAGAAGAAACAACACGAGCGGAGCTCTGGGCTGGTTCCTGCTCGAGGAGCCCTGGGCAGAGCCCTCGCCGTGGCAAAACCACCAACACCCGCAGCTCAACGAGGGCTTTTTGCCACAGAGCTCATGGCAGGCACTCCAAACCTCACAGCCTTTATTGGAAGCCTCTCTGAGTTGGAGCCACGGCTTTGTCTGGTTCCTCTCAAGCAGGGATAATCCTCCCTACCTGGGCCAGACAGCTGATGTGCTTCCTTCTTCCTTAATTTGGCCATAAATCTGCCAAGCTGGGAGGCTTCTCAATGAGGCTTTTGCTCTCCTTTCTGCATGGAGGACCCATAAAAACCATATGGAAATGAAGGGCAGAAACGCATTTTTCATACTTTGCCTGAGCCGGGCCCTCAGCGCGGGGCTCTTCAGCCTTTCTCAGGTCTGAGCTCCCTGCCGGCCCCTCCTGCTGCTCCAGCCAGAAGCTTCGCTGCCACCAGTGAAGGTGAATGCTTCTGGGACACCCGCCTTCAGTGCTGGGTTTGCACATGTGGTGCTCCCTGCAGGGGTGACCATGATGGGACCCCCAGAATCACCCTGGCACGTGCCCTGCACTCAAAATCCCGTACTCAGTGCCAGGGTGGAAAGAAGAGCTGATGCCAGAGGAACCCTGTAGTAGGGTTTGCTCTGGAGATGCCTCGTGTAGAGCTGAGCCCCAGCGTTGCTCGGCAGGACACAGGCTATTTCAGGGTGTTCCTGCTGCGATGCAGAGGAGAAGAGGTCCTGGAGCAGGACGCGGCGGATGGGTCGTCTCCAAGCCCCCCGGTAGCTGTGCCGCTCTCCACCTGGCTCGCAGCAATAGCTGAGCTTTGCAGAAGAGGCAAAATGATCTCAGCTGCGGGTGCTGCTCCGCTGGAGCATCGCTCCTGCCTGAAGGTCGGAGCTGCAGGTGCACGCTTGGCCACCACTGGCCACAGAGCCTCCTCCTGCTCCCAGCCAGGGGGACTTCACCTCAGCTCAGGGAATGCGACAGTCCAGAGGGCTTTGGACCCATTCGCCACACTCACCGATTTCTGCAGGTTTCTTCTTTTGGTCCCTAAATGCCACATTTCACCGCGCTTATTGTCCCACCGCCTAACAGGGGAGGAAGGTTGCACGAGCTAATAATTTAGCCGCTGCCAACGTGCTTATTTGATGTTTTTTTTAAAGAGCTTTAGCAAATACAGTACGTACAAGGAAAGAGGAAAAAAAAAACCAACCAAACCCTGGTGCCAGCATGTATAATTCCTCTAGGAGCGAGCCTGATAGGAACACAAAAGCTCGCAGGCTTCCAAACTGTAACCAATATTTGCACATCGGAGTGACTAATTCTCCACTCTGCGCCGCAGAACAATAGGCATAATAGCGAGGTACATTAATGCAAAGCGTGATTGTCTGCTGCCTTGGTTATTTGACACATAAACAAGGCGAGGAGGAGGATTTTTATCTACCTGTGTAACCGCTCGCCGAACAGCGGGTTACAAATGCGCTCAGAAAATGCTGACCCAGGGCTGCTCCTGTGCCTCCTCGCGCTGGATTGGCACATGATTTGCAGCACTGCGGGAGTTCTATAGCTGACCTCATTAGCAGTGCATTTCCTGGCTTGTTAGCATCATATTTGTATAATTTACGGCACCTTCGTTTTTATGGAATGTGTTCCTTGTAGAGTGTAATGGCAGCAATATATTTAACCTCTCCTATTTAGGAATGCTGTTGCTGAAGGCAGCCTGGAGATATAAAAGGGATCTTTTTCTTTTTTTTTTCATCCTTGCTTTCTCTCTTGCATGTGCATTTTTTTTTTCCTACCCGGTTGCTAGATCCCCCAAAACGTCTGTGTAACCTGTAAAGTGTTCATAAAAGGCGACGTGAAGCCGTGCGCAGGAAACCGCAGCTTGCGCAGGAGCGTCCCCAAGGTCAAGGCCCTAAATCAGCGCGGTGTCATCTCTCCAAAGCCATTACTCAGCTGCTGGAGGAGGAATGAGCACTGCACCTGCAGGAAGAGAGGACAGCTTTACGGAGGAGGCAGCAGGCGGTGCTGGGATGGATGCGGGCTCAGCTCCTGGCTCTGCCGCTGCTCTTGGCCAACCTTGAGCAGGTCTCCTGGGGAGGACGTGTCTCGGTTTCGCAGCTGGGGATGCTCCCTCCCTGCTCTGTAGGTCTCGTGTGGATGGGAACCTGGTGTAATAACCTCAAAGCAAAGGAGCGTAAGGGCTGGGGGGTGGACGGGCTCAGTGGACTGGAGAGATGGGTTGGAACCGCTGCCTTTCTCCTTCAGCCTGGATGGATTGCTCCAAGCAGGCAGCAGCTTTCCCTGGGACAGGAGAGTGTCCAGGAGAGGATATGCCCACTGCCTGTGTGAGTTTGTGCCCCTTAAATCCCTCCAAGCCACGCAGGAACATCGTAGGCTGCCAGAGGGAAGCTCTGTTGCAGCACCCAACCCCATTTTTTTTAGCAAACAGCCTTTAGGAATGTGATCCTATTTCTGCTCCAGTCATCACAGTTGTTTTGTTGCACTCTGGCAAATTAGAGCATTGATTTTTGTGAGTACAGGGAGGAGATGAGAAGGTGACCTGCAGAGTCCCCCACTGAGCAGCACAGAGCTAAGCAGGAGAGGGGCAGGTGGTGGAGGCTCCTAAACAGGAGAGGGGCACTTTCCAGAGGAGAAAAAAGCCCTGGACTCCAGCTGCAAGCACAGAGATCGCTCACTGGTGACCAGCAGGTCCAGGGAAGTTATTCTCCCTCTGTACTTGGCACTGGTGAGACCGCTCCTGGAATACTGTGTGCAGTTCTGGGCTCCTCAGCACAAGANTTTTACGGAAAGGGTCATTAGGCATTGGAATATGCTGCCCAGGGAGGTGGTTGATTTGCCTTCCCTGGAGGTGTTTAAGTCACGAGTAGACGAGGTGCTGAGGGACATGGTTTAGTGCTTGGTGGGAATGGTTGGACTCGATGATCCGATGGGTCTCTTCCAACCCGGTGATTCTGTGATTCTGGTGAACATCCCTCCCTCGCAGCAACCTTTGAGCCACGGCATCCAAGGCTGACCAGATGTGGTCACCTACAACGCTGCTCCCAGCTCCCCGTGCAACCCATGGAGAAAAGCAGCACTTGCAGGCTCTGATTCAGCCCAGCCCCATCAGAGATGTCTGAAATAGGGCAGACAAATCCCTGTGAATACTTGTTTTCCTCCATCTAAACGGAGCCTGGGGTGACGAGTGCAGATGGAGACGTCTCCTGCTGACGGCTGAACTCAAGCAAGATGAACCCCACCTGCAGAGCTGTTTACTATCGCTGTTGTAAAACTAACTGCAGTTTGGAGCAGGGTTCTCAGCTGGGGGTGCTGCTCGTTAGTGCCGACGAGCAGGCTCTGACACGAAAGCTTGGGTGTTTTCATGAGAGCCCGGGGAATGCGGCGCCCAAACCACTGGAATGCCCTCTGGGGCAGGAGTTAATGCCAGGTTGCTCTTGGGGCTCACCCATCACGGCACCGAGCTGGCACCACTTGAAAGCGAGTGCCTCTGACTAACCAGGCCCTGCGCGAGATTAAAACCAGGCTGCTTTCTGGCTTTGTCTGCAGATTGGAGCGGAGGGAGTGGGCTGAGACACCGAGTCAGCAAATGGGATAGAAAATGCTCCAGTCAGTGGGGGCTCCAGGGGGATGTGGGTTGTCCTACATCCACTGTTCCTCCCATGGAGGCCAATTTGTCCTCCTACACCGCCAGCTGCTTGAGCTTTGAGGAGACACCAGACTAAGACTGCTCCTGCTG
Source organism: Piaya cayana (assembly GCA_013389865.1). NCBI lineage: Eukaryota > Metazoa > Chordata > Aves > Cuculiformes > Coccyzidae > Piaya > Piaya cayana. Next base: position 4,916 of record WAAB01018159.1, read on the forward strand.
TTCCTCTGTTGGCCTCAGATTGTTTGTGGAGACTCTGGGAAGAGGCTTAAGGAGACTACAGACTCATCAAGCAGAACAAGTCATCAGATACGCTGCTGTATCTCCTACAGCAAGAACCTCTCTCAGGAGGAAGCGGTCTGAGAACACACGAACCCACACCAGCAGGTGACTGAGGGGCTTCTTTTGAGTGAATTGGGAGGAAATTCAGACCAGCTCAGAGAGCTAAATGGCCTCCAAAGCCCCTTTCTCCTCATCCTCCTTGTTTTTATTCAATTCCTCTGCGCCCCTCGGGGCTGTATTTCCAAACAAGTACCATTCCAGTACTACCTGGTCACTGCTAACACGGTGGGCATGGTGGGTGCTGCTTCTCTGCTCCATTGGAGCTTCACCACTGCAGTCATTGACTCTACCTCCAAGCCCCCGTGCTAAATGACTGGTCTGAAGAGGGTGAAGTGAAAATTAATCAGCTTTTCCTCAAGAAATGGAGACCTGTGAGCCTGAACCAACCCGTCCCTCCTGGTACAGAAGCCATTTACAAGGTTAAGAAGGGCCTGGGGCTCTCGCCGCGGCCAAGCATACCCTCCATCTGCTCCCACAGAGCCTGGCGGGAACCATTCCTTGCTTTTTTCTTTCCCTGAAGTCACAAATTCGCTCCTGACACATCTATCTCTCTATTATGGGATGAGAGAATTGCTTTAGGTCAGCTTAGACGTGTTGTGGACCTGCTGCTGCACGTGTGACCTGAGACCAAGGATCTCCTCCGGCAGGACCAAGTGTCTGGGCAGCGGCACGAATCCCTCCACCTCACCAGCCTGCGCCACTTGCTGCTTTCTGGCTGCCTTTCCATCTGCTTTGCTTCAGCAAGGACTTCCAACTCCAGGATCCCACCCTGGGGTGAGAGGTGAGGAGGCCTGGGAGCACATCTAGGCCCTGCGTGGCCACAGAATGTGGAGCTTCCCCTCTCCAGCAGCTCAAGGTTTGCTCGTGCCTTAAAACAAGATTCGGATCCCTTATAACTTGATTTAAATTGAACCTGTCTCATTAAATGGCTCTGTACCCGCTTCGTTGTCTAAACATCCCATTCTCATGCTGCTCAGGCTGTCTGTGATGTCTTGCAGTGATGAATTCCAAGGGTTAGCTAACAGGCGCATAAAAATACATTTTTTTTGGTGATGCTTTTCAGCCTGTTTGCTCCTGACATGGCTCTTGCGCTGTGACAGCGGTTCCAGATTACTCGCCTTCTCTCCATTTTGATTTGCTCAGCCTGCTTTCTCCTCATAAACCCATCCTAATGTCATTCGGTCTCAAGCTGAAGAGCCAGTAGGATCTAAAATGAGTTTCTACTGCTGGAGGGGGACATCCAGCTCTGTTTGCTCGCATGGCTGCTCGTGTGTGGAGGTACCAGTGGTACCTTCGTGATGGGTTTGCCGGGAGGAGACATCTGAGGTGGCTTCCCAGCACCACAGCCGGTTGTGGAGCCCCAGCAGGGCAGGGCTGTGTTTTCCATTCCACGTGCTGCTCCCTTGTGCCTGCAGCTGGATCTGGCTCTCTGGCCAGGCTCCAGGACCGCTTCCAGTGAGAAGCATAGCGGAGGTGGTATTTCCCACGTGAGCCAAACCCCATCTGCCATCCGAGGGGTCCTGGCCCCACTGGGAGCTGCAGGCAGTCATTGAGCGGAGCACCCCAGCCTGCAGCCACCTGCCATGACACCCAGGGGGTTGAACACCCTCCCATTCCCATTCCCATTCCTATTCCTATTCCCATCAAATACCACCCAGGCTCAACAACCATCTCCACCCACCCCAAAGACCTGCGGAGAGCCAATAAGGCCGTATCGATCTGGGCTGCAACAGCCACCACCATCTCCTCGCTCCATCCACCGTCGCGGTCATCCCACCGCACCCCTGGGTGACGCGGGGCAGTGGCTCCAGGAGGACATGGGGACAGGGTGGGCGTCCCTCCGGCGCAGTGCCCGGCGAGCGCTCCTCGGCGCAGCCCGGCTCACAGATGGCTTTGCAGCAGCCCTGGGAGCGAGCGGCAGCCCCGGTAATGTCTCCATGGCTTCTTGTTAGCTGCACTCTAAGCAGGAAAGTGACTGGCCCTGACAATATAATTTACATCGCTGTATAAAACTATCTGTGGAAGCCAAGCTAATTTGTGCCAGATTAGGCTATTTGTCTCAGCCACTGTCTAACGGCACAATCTATCAGAGGGCTGTTTTCAAATATCGCTTTTCAAGCGTGCCCTTGAGAGGCGGGAATTGATTGGGATCTTAGAAAGCAAAATTACAGCAATAACTTAAAAGAAACAATAATTACTGAATCATACCAGTGTCAGCACTCTGCAAAACACGAAATAGCCATCAAACCCCAATCCAATATATTCTGAAGCAAATTTATTGAATGGAAAAAGCAGTTGAGTGAGGCTTTTTTTTTTTTCCTCCCCTTTCCCTTCGCCCCCTCTCTCTCTCCCCGTACATATGGTTATCTCCAAACCGCAAGTGAATGAGTCGATAATTCTTGTCATTGACTGCTCCATTTTCAGAGAGTCAAGAGAAGATCCATTAGCTACCTCCCGACTCGGTGTCTTTCCCCTTCCCCTCCAGTCATTTGCGAGGCTGCGCCGCTCCTCCAGCAAACAAACATCTATAACTAATCATCTGGTAAAGCGCCGAGCCCCCTAATAAATCTCTGCAACCGAAATACTTTAATGGGTAATTAATTGATCCTGTTCCAGAGGAGTAATAAGATAATAAATTAGACAATATTTCACTCAGTTGTGTCAGTGTACGGCTAATGGTGCTGCAGGGCTAAGCCGGAGGATAATAAATTAGCCAGAAATTAACTGCTAAGAGCTTTCTGCAGAGAAATCGGCTGACAGGCGAGGCTTTGTGATTTAGGGCCCCGCTGCCATGGCGGCGCTCGCCATCCCATTTATTTGGGGTTTTTTTTTGGTGCTCGCAAACATTAACTCTGGTTGGGAGCTGGCAGTGCCGGGCGGTGGTGGAGGAGGTGGGCGAGGGGTGCGGCAGCGTGGGTGCCGGGAGCCGTGCGGGCGCTTCAGCGGGACCGGAGAGCGGCAGATTCATTGCAATCCGGCTGCGCTGCATGTAGGTAAATTACTTCTGTGCTGACTATAAAGACTGTCTCTGAGGCAAGTTATTACCCATCCAGCAAACAAAAAGGGAAATATTTTCTAGTGCATCTGTCATATTTCATGGGCAGGTTTGGCAGAGGCAGCGGGGAAGATGACACCGGGGGCACTATCCTCACCTGGTGTAAAGCAGAGCAGCCCCGCAGGAGCCTGGCCGTTTACTTCAGCTCCGTTAATGAGAAGTTTAAGAGGTTTTTTTTTTTTTTCAACCTGGCCTGAGTCTGCAGCCCACACACGTGCAGAATGTCTGCAGCAGGGGCTGCTGAGTGGCGATGATTTCCATCACGCCCGGAGCGAGGCCAGAGGGAGGCACGAGCTCAGGGAGCCCGAGGTCTCCCACGACCGCTCAGACCAGGGGCTGGCAGGGTTAGGGCATCCCAGGGAGACAGAGGATGAACAAAAGGTGGTTTTTAAAAAGCCAGAAACCCACTTGCTGTCTCAGAGGCCCTGGATTTATTTCTTACCTACAGCTAAGTGGAAGAGGAAAACAACCATCAGTTTGTGGTGGAGAAATCTGGCTTCCTAGGAAGAAGGGAACATTTGAAGCTCTCGGTTTTGCAGGAGAAACTAAAATATGTGACATCCGAGTCAAACCTGCAGTTCCAGAGGGTTCCTGTTACCCTTGGTCCAAGCCCAGAGCCTGGTTGGGACTAAAGGAGTTGAAAATTCCTGCTGAACGCTGAGTTTTCAGCACTGCAGGGCACAGCAGAGCGGATCCCAGCTACCTGAGGGATGGCAGGAGGGGGCCTCTCTGGCTGAGAAGCATCGGGGTGCAAGGGGCAGCTCTGCCCTGCCACCCTACCCACCCCTTTGAGGATTATCAGAGATCCCCTCCCCAGACCCACTTATAGCCCAACCATCCCTGCATCTGGCAATTCTTGATTACAGCCTAAGCTGACAGAGGCTCCATAAATCCTCACCCCGTCACCCTTTCTCACACCTCAGAGTCCTGAACACTGGCAGAGCCGCCAGCATCCCACCCAAGTGCAGCTCAGCAGAGCCAGCGTGGCCAAGCCCCTCTCCTTGGCTTTGCCCTCTCCCCCTGTTCTCCTTCCCGCTGCCTTTGCTTCCCGGGAGGAGGTGAAGAGAGTGATAATCAGCCAGGGCACCAGGAGAGCTCATGGACGAGATTAAAAGCAAATCAAAGAAGAAAAATTGTGGCATGGTTTATGTCTTCCTAATTAAAACCCCGCCAGTCTCCCTTCTCTTCGCGCCCCCCTTTCCCGGCTAATGTTACACTAACGAGCTGAGTTTAGTGGCATTTATGTAGATAAAAGTCCTGATGATTGATCTCAATGGCTTGTTAAAATTAGTTTCAGTCCACCATATTGATTTAATTCCATTGCTTGAAAGTGCTAATTAATAATGATAATAAAAGTGTCTGGGCTCATTATTATCAGGAGGCAGGTTGGGAAGGGGATGAGGGGCACGGCAGCCTGCGCATCACTCGCTCCATCTAGAAACGGCCTTGGAGAAGCCGGTGTGGAGCGGAAAGCAAATAAGGTGGGAAGAGGGCAGGGGAGGAGGCAAAGAAGTTTGGGTTTGCCCTCAGCCAGGGCGAGGAGCTCTGCAGGGTGGGTCTGCAGGACGATAGTGGCCGTGCAACGCTGAAGGGCCCAAAGACACGAGGAGATCTTTGCTGGGCTTTCCCTGGCAGTGCCCTTCACCTGTCTGTGTGCCCCCAGCCTCCCCATGTCAGGGACACACGCGCTGGGGAGCCTGGGGACCACCAGGGCCTCACTCCTTGTCCTGTCCCCACAGCCTCAGGGTCATTTGTGGTCCCCAGCCAGGACCCCGAGTGCCAGGCTGCGCCACACAGTTCTTGCCTGACTGCCCCCCAATTAGGCTCCCATTTGATCTCTTTGTGCTTCCTAAAGTGTTTTGCACTGAGATATTCTTTTATTTAAAGGCTTCATCCCCAGACCAAACGCCAGTGTCAGAGATCAGCCCTCATTAAGGCATTTGCCGCGGATGTGCTGCCTGCACAATGATGCTCCTGCTCTCCTTCAGGTACCTGCTGTCTCCAGCTGCTGAAGCCTCTTTCCTGGGGAAATTAATTAGTGTAATTAATATATTTATCTAATCATTCAAAGCGCTGATTACAGGCAACAGCAGGGAAAACTTTTAATGGTGACAGCACCTTTTGCTTGGGCCCAGGGTCTAATTTCTTTGCATTTGTTCATCTCCACTCTTGGCCTGTGACTTCACATCGCCAGCATCCTCCATAACGCCCACCCAGGCCTGAGCAGTGATAGCAGCCCCTCTCCTGGAGTCTTCCCAGCCCCACTCAAGGCTCCCTGCGGTAACCACACTCGTTTTTAGCAGTGCCTGCAGCCGAGTGAGCTCCTCAGAGCCTGAGGTGAAGGTGCTGGGCAAGGTCAGCCAGGTGAGGGGAGGCACGGGGGTTCCCTGCCCAACCGACTGCCTATGCTGCAGGATTTGTGCCTCCAGAGCGAGCTGGCAGCTCTTTACATAGAATCAATAAGGTTGGAAAAGGCCTCTGAGCTCATCCAGTCCAACCACCAGCCCAACCCCACCCTGCCTGCTAAACCATGTCTCAAAGTGCCACAGTCACATGTTCTTTGAACCCCTCCAGGGATGGAGACACCACCCCTGCCCTGGGCAGCCTGGTCCAGGCCTTCACCACTCTGTTAGTAAAGACATTTCCCCTCATATCCAGTTTAAACCTCTCCTGGAGCAACTTGAGGCCATTTCATCTCATCCCACTGCTTGTTTCTTGAGTGAAGAGCCCAGCACCCACCTCACCCTCCTTTCCAAGAGCTGCAGAGAATGATGAGGTCTCCCCTCAGAACTTCTTTCCTCCAGACTAAACAGTCCCAGGTCCCTCAGCTGCTCCTCATAAAACTTTTTCTCCAGACCCTTCCCAAGCTCGGTTGCCCCCCATGCACACGCTCCAGCAGCTCAATGACTTTCTTGTACCGAAGGTCTTAAAACCCAACCTCCTGATGCTCTGCACATGTTTAGGTCTCCCCCAAGACCTTCCAGCAGGACCAGGCCCCTCAGAGGAGCCTCTGCCACAGGGACTGCTCTGCAGGCAGCTCTTCCCCAGGCCAGCTCTCCTCTCCCAGCTCCAGCCCAGGCTGCTGCACTGACGCTGCTGCAGGATTTGTGCCTCCAGAGCGAGCTGGCAGCCACGGGACAAGGAGACGACGTGCTTGCCTGCCTCTTTGTCCCTTCTGTCTCTCAGTACTTTCCCTTTTATTTTTCAATCCTCTCTCTTCCCCATCCATCATTTTCTCATTCCCTCTCTCCCATACCCTGCGAGCGGGCTAATGGACTCGGCACTGATTCAGTTCTCCGCGACAGGGGCTGTAATTGCAATAAATAATTACAGGACTTGATTTCATCTCCCTCCCTGCCTGAAATATGACGGCACCAACTCAACACTCGGGGCCGGGCAGGGAATTGCAGGTGGTAGCTCAGGGTGGCCCCATGCTCTTAGGGTCCCTCTTTGCTTCTGGGCTCCGGACTCAGCTGGTTTAACGCAGCAGTCCAGGGTCTGTCTGGTTTTAGGGAACATTTGGCATCTTGGTCTGTGCCCAAGCATCAGCTCTGGCTCATCCTGAGGATGGGAGTGTTATTCCCTGCCCATGGTGTGTTCCCAGCTGGAGCTCTCCCTGCTCATCCCAGTTTCAGGAGTGGATGCGCAGCAAGAACTCGGGAGCAGAACATTCCCAGTGTCCGTAGGAAGTGTGGGGTGGCCCAGCTGGGTTGTGGGGACAGCGTCGGGGCACTGGTTGAGCCTGGAGATGGTGACAGAGGGATTGAAACCCTGATCCCAGCACCCGCCTGCAGCGACGACACAGTGGGAAGCGTGGAACCCACCTGACAAACCCAACCATGGCAAAGACAAACCCAGGGCTGATAATTCCTGGACTCTGCAGGCAGCGAGAGCACCGACAGCCATTTCAAGTGCCTTTGGTCTTGGCTGAAAACAAAGTGAAGGTCCCCGAGTTCTCCTATAAATGGTAATGATAACACAATTATCATGCAAAACAAAAATTAAGTTTAATGGTGCAAAGCCAGGGTGTACTGTGGAGGTAATTCATATTAATTATGTTTGGATTAAAAGCTTATTTCTTTTGTTAGCATCCGCAAGTAGGAACTTAGCAGTAAAAAAAGCTGCATATAATTACTGCATCTTATGGAGGAGCAGTGTCGAACTTAATGGAGCATCCCCGCTCTCTCTGGGCACCCGGCGAGGGGCAATATTTCACATTTTATGAAATACAGAAGAAATAAATTACAGGTTTAATGATAAGCATTACTCGGGCTCGTAATGCAGGGAGATTGGCTACTTAACGCGCTCGGACCTGCAGACGCCAGTGGCGCAGGGGTGGGGGGCAGAGGCTCCACACGCTTGGTGGCACCAAGGGGAATGTAGTGCACCCCAAAACTGCTTCAGCCCCTCCAGAGCCAGGAGGTGTTTGTGTCTCTGCTCCCCCCTGTCCAGTGTGATGCCACCATCACTGTGACCCCCGAGAGCAGCGCGATGCCACCATCTCTGTGACCTCTGCAGCAGCTCAATGCCACCCATCCCTGTCACCCCATCCCTGAGTCTTTCCCGGTCGGAGCTGCAGGCACAGCTGAGGGTTTGGTTTCATTGGGGTTGCGTTTTCAGTTTAGACCCCCCCCTTGGCTGGGGGCCCACGCAGCGGGAGGCAGGTTGGGCTGCCCCGCCAGCAGGTGGATGGTGGGGACAAGGTTAATCCCACTGTCATCACCCCCGGTGTCCATTCACCACCGAAACTCTCTGGGAGAGCCCCTCTGCTCCTTATTAGTCCAGAGCCTGACGTGAGCCGCGGGTCCAGCTGCTATTTTAATACATTTGTGCTGATGACAACAACAAAGTGATCGGTGTCTTCCTTTTAAGCACAAACCAGTTTGGGGCTGGTCTAGAATCACTGCAGGGGCTTCAGCTTGTATGTAAAAAAAGTGAAGGGTCACAAAGATGATCCAAGGGCTGGAGCAGCTCCTGTACGAGGACAGGCTGGGAGAGGTGGGGTTGTTCAGCCTGGAGAAGAGAAGGCTTCAAGGACACCTTAGAGCAGCTTCCAGTGCTGAAAGGGGCTGCAGGAAAGCTGGGGAGGGGCTCAGGATCAGGGAGGACAGGGGAGAGGATGAGGGGGGAACAGTTTTCAGCTGAANCACAGGCAAGTCAGCCTTGGATCCTGGTGGACCATGGAGGGTGTGCACAGCCAGGTCTGGACGAGGCTCAGGGCTTGGGGTGCATTTCAAGCAAAGGCTCAGGCTGGTTCTGTGTTTCCCCCATTTCCCAGCTATTCTGCAAGCTGTAAACTACCATGCCTGCTACAAAACAGGTTTTCTTAAGGGGTTTCATTTGCATCGACACTATCATTAGTATTATCTGCTTATTGATTGATGAATTAAAAATTCTATAGCTGGCCCGTAAGGCCTTGCTCCAAGAGACCGCAATGACCTGGAGCAGCTGCCCCCCTTGGCAGCCTGGACCATGACCTCTTCACGGGATCGGTGCTCTCAGAGGTGCCCAGAGTGACAGGAGGGGTGGCCTGGGAGCTCTTTGCACGTGGGCCCTGTTCTACTCTCCCACCTCTGGCCAGAACACAGACCCATCCCTGCTTTGTGCTGGCTGGAGGCCGTGCTCTGCTGCTCACCTCTCCTCCTCAGGGCTGCGAGAGGATGCTCTGGCAGTGACAGTCTCGCCTGCGAGGGATGTGCTGCGGTCTTTAGTTACAGTGCGGGTGACTGGACACTCCAATCAATTCCTCTGAGCTGCAATCTGGCTGAAGAAAAAGGGAAGATGCACAGTAAATGGCTCCTGTACAGCAGGGGCTGGATTTTCAATGGAGGGAGCGAGGGATGTGGATCAGAGGGGAAATTGAACTGACTTGGCTTCACAGCAAATATTTAACAAAGCACCCGGTATGAAACTGTCCCACTGGGTGACCCCATCCAGGACAGGGAGCCCATACCCCAGGCCCAGTCCGGTCTGTATGTGCGGTTCCCCTGGCTGGCAGATGCACGAGTTCAATTTTTGTGCTATTATTGGGCATCGCTAAGGTGTCTGCTCACGGACAACGTGCCAAGAGGCTTGGAGGGGCAGACTTAATCCCCAGCAAGAAAGGAGTTACCCACATGTGCTCAGTCCTGCAGATCTTGCCTGTATTAGGACATCCTTAGTTTGGGAGAAAGCCGAGGTCTCCGGCTCCCAGAATAGCAGGCAGGACGCATGCTGTGTCTGCTGAGCCGGGCGCCAGCGGGTCGGGGCGGCCCAGGAGACGAGAAAGGCTGACTCCACGCATCTCAGTACTTCGAGCCAAGGCCTATTACTGTCTTTATATCTCCTTCTGCACCTCCTGTTCCCTATTTTCAGCTTCACTCATCAGCCCTGCCCTGCCTACTAGACTGACTGAAAACACTTGTGGCTCCTGCTCTGTCTCACCAGGAGGAAACCTGAGTGTTCTTCTGACTTAATTACTACCCCAGTGCTCTAAAAGCCCACAGGGCCCTCCTGCGGGTCGCTCTGCGAAGCTCCCTCCTGGAGAGCAGGAGCCAGCCAGAGCCCGTGCTAGCCGCAAGGAAGGGACACAGGGGGGACAACCTAGTCCAGAGCTGCAGGACCCCAGGGCTGCAAAAGAACTGGATGGAGAGGATCCTCTGGCTGCAGAATCCATCATGGAATAGCTTGGGTTGGAAGACGACCTCAAAGCCCACCCCGTTCCATCACCTGCCTTGGATCAGGCTGCTCCAAGCCCCATCCAACCTTTGCTTGGACACCTCCAGTCCCTGAAAGATGGGGCGACGGCTGGTGAAGGCGCTCGGGAACCCAACAAACGGCTCCTTCTCCCTCCAAGCTGCTGCGAGAGGGGGAGCTGCGAACGGGTGAACACGCACGTGTGTGTTTATATACATCTATACACGCTACCGAGCCGATTCCCTAAATCAGCACTCTCCCTGCCCTGCCTTTTTTTCTTTTTTTTTTTTTTTCTGACTCAATAAATCTTCTCCTTTCCATACACGGCGGTAGCGATTGCATCATCTCCCTTTGCTTCCTTCCCCGCCCCTCGAACCGCGCAGCAGATTAAGATAAAGTGATAGTGCTGTGTCAAAGAGAGCTTTACTGCCACACTTGGGATAGGAGAGGAGAGGTTAATTTATCATCGCTGGGGAGAACTGACAGCAGAGAGATCTACAACCGAAGGGGGATTTAGCACAGGGCCAAGAAACTTCACACTATTTTTACCATCTGTCACATGCTCTAATAAAGCAGGACAAAATATGAAGAAAGGAAAAATGAACTATCAAACACTGATGTAATGCAGCCCATAAATCTAATTTAATTACTTTGCATGGAGACAGGTCCTCGAGTCCGTGTGAATATACTGGATTTTCTTGGCAACTTAACAACTAAGTGTTTTAATAACATCACACTATAATTTATTCTGCTTGAAACACAAAACCTCTTTTGTGCAAGTTTCTCTCTTTATTTTTTTTCCCCCCCCTGTGTGTGAGAACTGTTAATTTTTCCTGCTAATGTCAAAACTGGCATAAATTCACATGTGAACTTGAAGCCTGACTGTGAAAAAAGGCGGAGGTTAGCGAACGCCTTTTTATTGTTCCTCGCTTTTCCGTGTGTGCATACATGGGGGGGGGGGATGATTGGAGCTTGTTGATGAGTTGGGGGAAGAGAGGTGTCTGCGTAATTAGAGTTTAATATCAGGACAAAGGAGCCGGGGAGGGAGGAGTGGGTGTTGGCCAAAAATCCAGTAGTAGAGGAATAAAGAGATGCCAACCCCCTGTTTTGGTAAAAGGCAAAGAGGAGGTTGAGGGGCTGGGGCAGCGCTGCCCGGGGAAGGGGCCGCGGGGGCCGGGACCCACCAGGAGCAAATCAACCCGAGGAGAATTATTATTCAATATGTGTTGCTGCGAATCCGGATGCACTTACAGAAATTATTGCTAATAATGAAAGCGATATATCAAAGGTTATAAAACTCCGGTGTGCTGGGACACTATTTTTCCAGGCTTTGTTCTGAACCGTTAAAGATGACTTATCGAGTTTGTGTGCCTCTGTGTTTGGTGAGAGACATTTAAATCGGATTTTAACCTAAACTGGCAATTCTGACATTTGTCTCTGCTCTTTAAAGCAGGAGCTGTGATGCCACCGAGCGAGGAGCAGCGAGCGTGTCCGTCCCCCCCCCAGCCTCCCTGACCTCACGCGGGAGGCAAGGAGCGAGCAGGTAATTAATTTGTTAGATCATCAGTGATTCATGTAAAATAAACCCATCAGTCTCTGTGAAATTCTCCCTCGGAGGAAAAGAAAAAAAAGAGAAAAAGAGGAAAAGAGGGAGGAAAAGGAAGATCTGGTGGGGAAACGGCCAGGAGTCCAGGCTGGGCAAGCAAAGCTTCACCTGCAGACCCAGCCACGGCGCTTCAGGGTCATCTGGGGTGAGGTCCCTTGGGTGCTGAGCACCTACAAACTCCTGTGGTTGTGGTCCTGGGAAGCAGGATTGGCCCCATGGGTAGATCCAGACTCTTGTCCAGGCTGGGAGAATAAAGTAATTCCCGCCCTGTGGATCTCATCACTGCCGGTGTGAGGTTTATTTGAGAGGCAAGTTTTAGAGGTTGGTTGGAATGGTTGGACTCAATGATCTGGTGGGTCTCTTCCAACCTGGTGATTCTATGATTCTATGTTTCTATTTAATGTTGAAACTCCTGGGGCTGCCCAGAACTTGAGGTTAGGGCTTGGAAATGGCAGCCCCCCCATGCCTGCCCCGGCCTTTGCTGCCCTGCAGGCACCTTCCCCTCCACCACACTGCTGAACTGGCCTGTGGAAAGGGGGAAATTGAGGAGAAAAGGCAAACCTGACCCAGTGGGGCATTGTTTTAGGTGCAATTTGGGTTTCTTCTCTTTCCCTAAAAGAGCCATTTCATCAGGAGGTTGGTGACAGCAAGACGCTGTCCCCCGCCCTCTTGGGACTTGCAGTGTGGGCTCTCGGAGGACGTTGGAGGGCGGACAGTTCACCCGGCCCCGCACGGGCGTCGTGATTTAACGACAGAGCTCTTGTTCCGAGCTGTTTTATCACACTCACGCAGTCAAAACGTCAGATGATTTATGGGGCTGAGTGTGCTGACCTGGCCTTCCCAGCTGTACTTAATGCAAGAGAGGAGCCTTGCTGTGATCCGTGCTGACTCCTCCGTGCTGAGGCTGCCTGTCCCCCTTCCCTGGGGGGGTGGTGGCAGCTCCCAGCTCCGCTCTTGGCTCTGCCCCAACCCTACAAACAACTGCCTCTTGCCTCCCCTTCTCCTCCCATTTGCTCCCCGTGTTTCTGATCCGTCTCCTGATGGGGAGACCTTCCAGCCTGCACCTGACAGGACAGGATCCAGGTCTCCTCAAGGGGTCTTTAAAAGGCAACGCAGGGAAAATCCTAGG
>WAAB01018159.1:22500-26834 GCA_013389865.1 Piaya cayana
GATTGATATGCTTAATTTTCCTGTCAAACGCGGACTTCCCTTGTAAACATGTCAATTGAGAAAAGTTCAAGCTTGTCACTTGGATTTATGGCTGGAATAACATGTAGGTGGAAAAGAGCGACGCGTCCCCTGTGGCCCCTCTTGCTTCCTATTACACGGACGGACCCAGGTGCTGCGGCTTCTTCCTCCTCCTCCTCCTCTCCTCCTCCCTGCCCACAGCTGAGATAACAAAAACAGCCTGTCTTGCTGGAAACACCCCAGAACTTGGCCCCAGCAACAATTAGACGATTAATTTGTTCACCTTGATCAAGCCTTTAGCTTTTGGGTGCCTTTGATGGGCTGGTGCAGAAACCCAGATCACACCTCGTTTTCCTTGTTTGAAATCGCTGCTCGTTGAACTCAGTGCAAGAGTCACGATGAAATGGTTTTAGCCACGATATCTGACTTCACACCAGGCTCACGATCAGGTATTCTTAGCCATTTTAGCAAAGCCTGGCTTTTGTCCCCCTATTTCATAGAATCATAGAATCCTAGAATCACCAGGTTGGAAGAGACCCTCCGGATCATTGAGTCCAACCATTCCTATCAAACACTAAACCATGTCCCTAAGGACCTCGTATACCTGGGCCTTAAACACCTCCAGGGAAGGCAAATCAACCACCTCTTTCCACATCTACCCTCTTTCCTGCTCTCACTGCCATCTCACTAGAATCCCCTGGCCCTGAAGTATCTATAGGGTGTAAAATAACCCCCTGTGCTGGTGAGTGGTGCTGGTGGTTGGGACCCCCAAGCCCACGGTCACTATCTCGTGTGCTCTGTCCCCCTGAACCTGCGCAGCCCCCTGGGGTGGCACCTGCTGAAAGCAAACAGCCAGCAAGAAACCTGATTCCCCCCGTGTCCAGGGAACAAGAGCCCAAAGGGTTTCAGGCTCAGTGATCCCCTCACTGGAGTTGGGCTCTGCCTGCAGCCCCAGGGTCTGGGAGTTTGGGCACTGCAGCCAAGCCCAAGGTGGGGTCACTGCTCCAGCCTGAGACCACCCCCACGATTTATAAACATTCATGGAATCCCAGAATCATTAAGGTTGAAAAAGCCCTCTAAGCGCATCCAGTCCAATCATTAACACAAACGCCATTGTGCTTACTAAACCATCCACATCTCCACATTCTTTGAACCCCTCCAGGGATGGAGACTCCGCCACGCCCTGGGCATTCTGGTCCAGTGCTTCACTACTGAGTCACAAAGAAATTTTCCCTAATATACACCCTAAACCTCCCCTGGCACAACTCGAGGCCATTTCCTCTCATCCTATCGCTGGTTACACGGGATCAGAACCCAGCTCCCACCTCCCCATAACCAGGAGCTGCAGAGAGCGATGAGGTCTCCCCTCCGCCTCCTCTTCTCCAGGCTAACCAGCCCCAAATCCCTCATTGAAAGATTTTGTACAAAATACCTGGTTTTAGGCATCGTGCAAAGCATGTGTGAGCATTATGCAAAGTGGTTTGGGTTCATTGGCTAAGACAGAGGGGAAAGAAGTCCGGATGAGCTTTAAGGTCCCTTCCAACCCAAACCATTCTATAACTCTATGACTTTGTGTTCAAGCCCTCCTCTCCCACTCCACAGTGAGCACCAGCCTGTCTGCAGCCTGTGGGATATTTTGAGGGTGGTGGGAAGATACAAACTCACCCCCCCGGGAAGGGTCCCAGGTTGGGGCTGCGGCTCTCGCCAAGGCGATGCCGGGGTGGGTGCACGCAGCGAGCACCATCATCCTGCCTTTCGAGGGATCCCCTTCTGGGCCGGGCGCGGCTATAAATAAGCTGTTTTGTGACTGATTCATTTTTTATTTCTGCTAACTTTTATCACGAAGTAGCAGTCATCGAATCGACACCTCGGTTCCCTTGAGCATATTCCCTCTGGTGTCATTTTTTGATAAATGCCAAGCACAGCCGAGCAGCAGGAGACCATTATCCTGTGACATGCTCCACTCTGCTCACATTATCTCTAAAATAACACGGATGCTCGCACAAATCCCCGCAGCACTTGTGACAGGGACCAGAGACAGAGCCAGCCTGGCTGGACCAGGGCTGCCTCCAAGCAGCCGGCAAAGCTCGGCTCCCTCCTGCTTTCCCAATTCCATTTCCATTCCGAAGCTGCCCGGCACCAGCGAGGAGTTTGGGCTGACAGTGGAGGCAGCAAAGAGTAAGTCCTTCCCATACAAAGGGGGAAAATCCAAGGTTTTAAGGTTTTTTGTATTTTCCACTTCATTTTAGGCAGATTTCTGCTTTTCCCAGGACCGGAGGGGTCTGAAGCATAGTGGGAGATCAGCATCGTGGGAGGGGATGAGCATCGTGGGAGGGGATGAGCATCTCAGTGCCTGCACCAGGACTTAAACTTCTCAGAGAATCAGTCAAAGAATGGGTTGGGTTGGAAGGAACCTTCAAGATCACCCGTTTTGAACCCCTCTGCCATGGGCAGGGACACCTCTCACTGCATTAAGGTGCTCAAAGCCTTAGATTCCAGAGTTATACGTCTTATTTTCCCAGATTTCAGAGTTATCCACTTTTTTTTAAAATTGGCGCCTCAAAGACCCCACAAACTTAGGAATAAAGAGCAAAAGGAGGGCAGGGAGCACCCATACCAGACCTGACACTGTTCAGGTTTCACCTAATCCCCCAAATTTCGATTTCTCTTTGTGTTTCTTAATGAGAATCAGGAAAGCCTGAAATTTAATTTGCTATGGAAATGTCATTTTCCTGGGGGGTGATGCAGGAATATCTGTTTTCATAGCAAAATCATCCAAAAGCCCGTTAAAGCCAGCTAGAGATCGGGCACTTGGGGAGAGGGGCTGGAAGTGAGAGGATCACAGCAATTCAAGCTCCTTTCATGCTCACTGAAGTCTCAAAGGAGTTGGGGGCCGGAAACAGGGGAGGGAGCTGCGGCTTTAGGGAGACGGGCAAAGAACCCAAGGCAGAGACCCCTCTCCTGCTCATCTCCTGCATCTCCCCAGCAAACACCCTTGTCTCGAAGCGCATGGCTTTCTGGGAACTCAGGGCAAGGCAAGTGGGATCATGTTCCCAGGGATTCACCAGCGTTTCGTGTCAGCCTTGCGCCGTATCAGTATTTATTTTTGCTAATATGACACAATTAAAGGGTAATCGTATCTGTACCTTTCAGATCACGTCAGGCCAAATGAGCGCCGTTAGGAAGAAGATACTAACGTGACACGATAGGACATAGTTAACGCGATGAAACGTTCAGATCATATTAATGTAGGAGAAGAAGGGAGGGAGGGAGAGCGGTGATGTGCCACACCTCTCCTGGGTGGCTCGCAGCGGAGCTTGGGGCTCATCCCTGGAAGCTTTGCCGCTTCCACCTCGAGTCAGGGCTTCTGCAGAGCATTGTGGGTGGTGGGGGCGGACGTGATGGGACAGTCACGGCGACAGAAGAGGGGAAGAAACCTCCTAAACCATGAATCCTACACCCACACCCTGATGGCTTCGGCATCTCTGACTGCTTCCCCTTTGCTTTGCCCGGTCTCAACTCTCAGCATCCCTGACTCTTCGCACCCTCGGAAGCCCTTTCCACCTAAAACTTTGAGGCCTGGTGGCAAAACTTGGAGGAAATAATTAACAATTATTTCACAGGAGAAGGTTCCAGCTGGAGCAGTATCTGGTGGTTGAACATATATCTAACAAAGGATTGTTATTTAAGCAATAACCCTTGAGAAATTGGTCGTTACCAGCATTAAACGACTCAGCCCATTGCCAAGGATGGTTAACGCTCTAATAAACTGGTCATTAACTGCAGTAACAATGAATTTCGAGGGGATTATTGCTGTTATAAACCTTAATCAATGGTTTATAACAGCAATAATGTGGTCCTTTCTTTTAATGGTAAGTAGTGCAGCATGAGCAGCCCGCTCGGAAATGTTTTCAATCTGGCTGATAAGACAAAAGCGTCGAGAGCCCTCCCACTCCAAACACTTCTGGGGATGCAAAAAGGCCCAGTGAGATCCACCGTGCGAGGTGGTGGGGTGGCCGTAGCCTTTGCAATGGGAGATTGTGCTCGACTTGAATCCTGACACTGGGTGGGATTAATATTCATTGCTCGTGTCCTCTGGTGAGGAACAACTCCAGGCAGAGGTGTGGAGGGACGGGGTTTAGTGGGCACGTTGATATTGTGTTGATGGTTGGACTCCATGATCTCAGAGATCTTTTCCAACCTTAATAGGTCTGATTCTATGGCACCGCCCTGGGGAAGAGGAGATGGATCCAGCCATGAACCTACCAGTTTCTATGGATAAAGACTCCCTCACCCATGGGAACCCCAGGGATGAG
>WAAB01018164.1:0-43451 GCA_013389865.1 Piaya cayana
TCAGGTATCTATGAGGGTATGTTAGTTAAAAAACTGAACATGTTTAGGCAGAGGGGTGTTAGCCAGTTCAAACATAACAATTGTCTGTGGATGAAATATTCTTAACAGTTTGCCAAAAGTCTAATTTTTGTCCAAAACTTAACTTTCTCAGTGTCAAAAAACTACTGTTCAACCAGTAATTGAATTGCTGTGCTATGAGAACAAAATGGAAGGAAGAGTAGTGCACGCTCCTTGAACAGTCTTAGTACGTTCTGTAGTTCTCCTTTCAAAATAATGAACTGCAGTACGTTAGTGACAGCTGTTCTTATGGTTCTTAAACCACTCTCTGCTTGGTAATTCTAACATCAAATTGATCAAAGGGATATTGAATGAATAAGTGTGAATTGTTTTGAGTAGCCTTCTGGATTTAGAGGTTTTTGCTATGTTTGGGGCTTTCTGATCTTGATTTTAAAAAAACCAAAACAAAAGCAGTAGCAGAAAATCAGTCGCAAACCCAGAAAACCAACCCCAAGCTCAACATTGTAAAAAAAACTGTTAAAATTTTTGTTTCCCTGACAGATCCCCTTGCTTTTGGACAAGAAAATGTTTCTATGGCTCAGTCTTCGGTGGAATGTTGTACAACGCTTAAGTTTGACTTTAATTTTGAGTCACTCTCAGTAACCCTCTACAGTAGAGATATGNTTCCCTGACAGATCCCCTTGCTTTCGGACAAGAAAATGTTTCTATGGCTCAGTCTTCCGTGGAATGTTGTACAACGCTTAAGTTTGACTTTAATTTTGAGTCACTCTCAGTAACCCTCTACAGTAGAGATGTGAATCAGGTTTGTAACAAGTCCTTTACCCTACAGATGGTGTGAGGCACTTAGGCTTCTCATATGGATAGAACTCAGGGCAGCAAAACAAGGAGCTTGGTCATTTGTGTTATCTTGTCTTATGGACCTTAGGGAATTTATCCAGGAACCTGGAGGCCTCAGGGGTAGAGAGTGTCCTTAATTTGAAGGATTTCAGTTCATTTCTGGAAATCACACTTAGAAAAATAATAAAGTAACCATCCAAAACCACCCACCATTTTGATTTGGTCATTCAAACCTTAACTCCAGTTATCCAAAACAAAAAATGACAATTTGAAAAGCAGGAATTGCTAGCTAGGTAATACTGGTTTTGTGGATGGTGCTTAGATAGTTAGTAAGCAGATCCAAGGTGTACATGAGTCATGCTTCCCTCTTGTGTGTCCCTCAGTGTGAGCAATAATGACCAACCTTCCTGTGCTGAAAACAGTATTAAAAAACAGGCAATGCTGCCTTGTTTTTGTGACTTAATGTGCTTTGTCCAGATACAAAGGTGCTTGCTTCATTATGAGTCATGGTATATAGTAAACGTGTATTAGCTTTGCTTTTAAAATAACTATATTGCAGGAATTTGTGGTGCTTTTTGGTTGAGAGGTGTGTAAATTCTTGTGTAATGGGCTTTACAGGGGATTTTATTTTAATTTCTTTCTCATATCCTTTCTGCTTATTGCTGAGATACTGGTTGTAAATGAGTTAGTGTGATGGGAGTCAAGGGATCCTCTGGTAGGAGATTCAGAGTTCGGTCCTTTGGTCACTCATTCTGAGCAACTGCTAGAAATGCAGTGAAAAAACAACTTTATTACAACCCAACTTGCTTTTTCTGTTTTTCTCGGTTAGTTTCTTGGACTAAATTGTAGAATTGGAGGTCTGATGGCAACAGGCTAATCAGATCCGTCAGTTCATGGATCAAAATGCATGTGGCTAGTAGCATGGGAACCATGCTTGTTACTTAGTTCTGTGATAACTAATCCTACTATTTCTCATGATATAGAAGTCTCCAGTTTCACTGCATAGTGACAAATTACGCCTTGGTGAGCTCCGACTGCATCTCATGGCGTCATCAGGGAAGATGTTTTCAGATGGCTCAATGGATATTAATGTTAAACTCAAGGCCTGTACGCTGGATGATCTCAGAGAAGGAATTCAGAATGTGACTGCAAGGTGAGTGATTGCTTCAGAAATTAAACTCCACACAACCTGAGGAGGACTAGTTCCTTGCCTGATGCTTTGCTTCACGAGACTGATAAAACTTTATAGTGTTGTCAGCTGTTGCCTCACTTACTGTGCAACTAAAGCAATGAGTGGAGTAATTTTAATAATGCCAAGCAAGTTTCTTCTTTTATATGTTGATTTCCCAGATTATCCAAAACAAATAAATAACCTAGGAGGCTTGAGTATGACAATGAACTGTGTAGAACATCTGAGTAGAGAGCAACCAGCCTGAGCGAGAGTTCTGCGCACCAAAGCTTTAGCCTGATTGTTACATGCCGCATTTATAGTTCCAAAACGCTAGCACACAAACCTTAAATGGTAATTTTTCTTCTATTAGAGAAGCCTGTAGCCTGTTATTTCTGGAGGATACACTGAATCCTTATGTTGTAATTCTTGTTTCTAAATGATATGGGGGGAAAAAATGGCACTTAAGGCATCGTCCTTTTTCTAGTTCTGTGGTTGTGATGTTTGAAATACTGAACTTGTTTTCCAGAATGATAGACAAGAAGGATGACACCAATGACAGCTCTATGATAGATATAAGCTACAAGCAGGATAAAAGTGGCACTGAAGTCGTTGCTGTCCTTGACAAGCTGTATGTGTGTGCCAGCATGGAGTTTTTGTTGACAGTAGCAGACTTTTTCATTAACTCAATGCCGGCATCCTCGACTGCAAAATCGCCTCAGTACCAGTTAAAACATGCTGCACCTGGGAAATGCAAATCAGAAACAGGTCTGTAAAACTGATTTCTACCCCCACTCTCCTCCTGTGCAGATATCATAATGAAAATAATTAATCTAGAAGCTTTCAACATGCTGTCTTGCTAACCTGAGTTTATTCTTTGCAATGTCTGAATTGACCACTGATACAATAGATTTTTTTCATCTGCTGGCCCCATAGAAGAATGATGATTGTGAATCATCCTGATAAAGGTGAATCACCTTAGCAACAAAAATAAATGAAGTAAAAGACTGGAATTCGGTGCCAAAACCTGACAACCCAAAGCCATGGGTCAGAAGAGATTCAGCAGACACATTGTGCAACAGCTGTCGTATCTACTTGCTTTGCTCAGCTTCTTAACACTGCATTGATTGATTGTATTTATTGTCATGATTAAATGTTTAAGATGATTTAAAAGCAAATGGAAATCTTACTTTCACAGAGCTATCCATGCAGCCAAATATGATGGTAAAAGCGGTGGTCATGGATCCAGAAATTGTATTTGTTGCTAATTTGACCAATGCCGATGCCCCTGCCTTGAAAGTTTCCTTCCAATGTGACTTCTCTCTGACATCTGAAAAGACGGTACAGAGGATGACCGCTCAAGTGATGGGCTTCAAAGTGTTGGCCTGTCCATTCCTCAAAGAAAAACAAGACAAGAACGTTACTACAGTAAGAAAACTTGCTTTTCATAGTGAAAAACTAATGGGAACTGTTGGCAAATGTGTCCTTTAGTTGGCTTATCCATAGCACTCAGAGAATTCAGTTTTTATCGTTGATTGTTATGAAGATAGAGGACTGTGGATCTGTGGTGTGCGACTTAAAGGTGAATCTTTGATCAGCTGTTGCAAGACTTCATCCTGTAGAGCTCTGTCCAAGACCTGTGTAGTGCAGTTATGAATTTAAAGTTCTTTAGTGAAGAAATTGCATGAGGGGCTTTATAGCTAAGAATACCTCTCTGCAGCTTTATTTGCTGACTATTAGCTTACTTGTTCCACTAGAATACGTTGATCAGTGTGTTGTCACCTGTGCTGTTCATCTGGCACATCTGGTGTTTCCTTATGGATTTTGTTTTGCTAAGGGTTCAGAGTTGGTGTTTTTTTTTAACTTTTACTAGCAGTCTATCTGTGTGTTGAGTTTGGTTTTTTTTCTATTTAAGTTTTGCATCAAAAGCTTTTACTTCACTAGCTTTTAACCTTACAGTTGCTACTGTGCAAATTTGGATTCTGGAGTGAAGCACAATAATGCTATGGAAAGAATGTGTTTACTCTAAAAGGTGTTGTTGATTTATGGGATCAGCATATCTTTGGCTGGTGGGATTAAAGAAATAGAAGACCACTTGAAAAGGTTGGATCCAAATGGATTAATAATAAAATTCCGGTTTTCACTCAGGTGTTACAGCCGTGTTCTTTGGTTATGGAGAATATGGTGCGTGCCTCGGGGATGCAGAGCGTGGTAGTAACAGTAGAAGAACTTATTATAAAGGTAAGATTACTAAGACTGTCTTTGGAAGAACAGGTGTGTTCCTCAAGCTGTAGCTTGGGGTGGTTTTTAGCTTGCTGTATTGCTGTTTAAAAATTCAGTTTTCCCCATTAGTTTAATTCCATAAACAGGCATTTATCCTTTTTATTGCTGCTTCGTGCTGGGGAAATAAAAACATCACATGTTCCTTATTTTGGCAATCTCTTGGCAAAAAAAGAAAGTAATTAAAAAACTTTTTAAACTAGGATTCCTTCTACCAGTTTCTCCAGTTTATGAAACAAACCTTGCTCTGCTGCCACCATCACCATTATTCTCCTCAGAAAGACTTAAAAGCAGGAACACAAACACACAAGTACATGTAAATTTAACACTTTTAACATGATTTCCAGAATGGTATACCATATGAAATATCTTGTTCTTAATAGGTAAATAAGTAATTGTGTCTATGGTAAAAGTCTTTCTGAACGTAATTTATTAATTCTGCTATAAATGTTCACAAATTTACATTTGCGATCTGAAGAGGTGGTCAGTGGTGGTCTTAAACTGCAAGTTATAGTACATTGTTGTTCCTAAAGCATAAAGCTTTTGACAGATGGACTGTATGACTCATTGAAATGATGGTGTACCACCTATCAGTGAAAGTGAAATTCCAGTCAGAGAGTTTTGGTTTTGAGCTGGTGGGATTGTGAGGGAGGAATTGGGAGATTTTTTTAAGAGAGGAAAAGAAGAGGAGGTCCGTGAATGGATTTGGTTTCTTCATCTTGAAATATGAGTTATAATGGCCTTTAATGCTGTGTATCTGTACGAAAAACCCAAGAGCCGTTTCACAGAATCACTAGGTTGGAAAAGACCCACTGGATCATTGAGTCCAACCGTCCTATCAATCACTAAACCAGATATATTGTATTCTTTATATGTTGATCGGTTTTTAAATGTTTTGAGCTTTAAAGGCGTGTTTTGTTTTTGTTAAAGATCTCACCAATAATTCTGAATACTGTGATGACCATTATGGCTGCCATAAAACCCAAAGCAACGGAGGAGGCTTCTAGAGGAGCAGTTGAAGTTCCTGAGAATTTGTGGCAAGTGAAGCCCGTAGATGAGTGCAATGCTTGGTTTCTTGGTGTTGATGTAGCCACAGAAGCAACAGAAGCCTTTATGGATCGTGAACACGTTACGAAACAAGAGGAATTTGACGTCGTAGTGAAATCTGTTCAGATCACCTTGGAATGTGGCCTGGGACATCGCACAGTCCCTTTGTTGTTAGTAGAATCCATGTTTTCTGGTGTTCTGAAAAACTGGTCTTCACTGACAGAGGTCGTGGCTGATATGTCACTAGAGGTATGTAGAATCAAACTGTTTGCAGTTGGCTTCTGTATTTCTGTACTTCCGTACGTTTCATAATGTTTAAATAACTTTTTAATATGCTTTCTGTGTACAGATTAATCATAGGTCTAAATTGTTAAAAAGAGAAGAGTTACAGGCTGGCTGGTTGCTCTAAAAGCCAACCAGGTAGTTGATTCTTCGTATATGTTGCTGCTTATAAAAAATAAATGTTACACTTGTGTACGTTAAGTTTTGAGACTGTTATCAGTTAATGCTAAACCTCCAAAATGTGAAAGGAAATTGATTGTTTTCTAATTGATGCTTTTTGTACTAAATGCTATTGGAAGGAGTCCACCCCTTCATTTTCAGATGCCTCGTTTAATTTTTATTCTCTCTTTAGGTTCATTATTACAATGAAACCTATGCAGTGTGGGAGCCGCTTATTGAACGAATTGAAGGAGGAAGGAAACGGTGGAGTTTAAAGCTGGAAGTATGTAAACATACTCGGAACTATGTGAAATAGTTTGAGTAGACAGCTATGTCTTAAAATTTTTCTGTGACAGAAAGTTGAATTTCTGAATGCTGTTTTGAGGGAACTATGTGATTTACCAAAAAAAAAAAAAAAATCAGTCTTAAGACATCGTTTCCTCAATAATGTTAATTGCCAGGTGCATAAGCAAAATGTAGTGTGTAAGCACATAGAGAGAGAAGAAAGAAAATAACTTGCTGGTTTTCAGTGTTGTAATGAGGCATCAGCATTTGTTAAAGGTGATTTACAAGGTAAAGTAGATTTTCCTTCACCAAAGTTGTCAAGCGTAGGTCAAGTTTTCTCCGGATTTAACTTAGATGCAAATAATCGATGTGTTTTTGGTCGACTAATGAAGTTTTTATTTTAGATGAAGACCAATCCTGTCCAAGAGAGAAGTTTGATGCCTGGCGATGATTTCATTGTTCTTCCTGATCCACAAACTGCAGTTCACATCTCTTCGAAGGATACAATGAACATAACAATATCCAAATGTTCTCTGGCTGTTTTCAGTAATCTAGCCAAGGTACTTCTAATGGGCAGAAGGTGCTAAATGATATTTTTCTGTAGTTCTGGGGGTTTTTTGTTTTAAACCAGACTATTCTGTGCTGACAGTCACAAGCCACTGCATTGCCTATTCTGCAGGCCTGTTTTTTAATTCTAAATGAGGAACGTTTTTTAATTAGTATTTGCTCATACTGTACGCTTGTATTTGCAGTCAGTTACCACATGTCTAGTGTAATCAAACAAATGTTTGTAAGCCCCCGTTGTGGCTGAATAGGAAGTATGGACGTGGTGAATGTATTTGGGACTTGTGTGTCCTAGATCTTATTTTTCTCTACAACTCAACAACTGTAAAAAATGCAAGAATGGTAATTGTAGCATCAGCATTGGCTGCAAATGACAGAATAATAATGAAATTTTCTGGAAATAACCTATCCTTCCTTGATTTACTACTAGACAATGCATAGGTATTGCTATATGTATTTTTCTTTTAAAATAGACAATGGGTCTCAGCAACTACTAAAGCCTTTATATATGTTATTGTGGCTATTTATGCTTGATGTACTATATGTGTTATTAATTACAGGCATTTTCAGAAGGAACTGCATCCACGTACGACTATTCCTTTAAAGAGACAGCACCTTTCATAGTGAAAAATGCCCTAGGTGTTCCTCTCAAAGTGCTTCCCAGCCCCAGCTTTCGGATAGTTGGTTCAGTTGACAAAGAAAACATCAACGAAATCGGAATTGGCCAGAGCATGGAACTGGAATACGCTGTGTTTGAAACACTCCAACGAGGAAAGTTGTCTGCGCTGTACCGACAAGAAAGTTCTGTCTTCTCCGTAAATTTAGGTATTATACTGGGGAAGATGGTGTAATGACACATTTGGCTTTCTGTAGTTAGCCAGTTACAGTTTTTCTGGCTTTAGCTCTGCCAGAAAATACTCCTGGGAGAACAGGATATATTTGGCTGTGATACAAAGGTTGTGTTCTGCCTTGTATTTTGTTAACAAACACCTTGGTTTATTGTTTGGGTGAATCATAATCTAAAGCTACAGTGTTCAAGAGCATCTTGACCTTAAAGCTTTCCTTCAGTGTTGCTCAAACACAATTTCTAGGTGCTTTTGCCAGAGAGCACTTTTATCCTGGTTGTTACTGAGTTTAGAAAAAGCTTAAGTAGTCTTCAAATAGAAAATGGTGATGTGATTCGTTTTGTGTAATCAGACTTTTGTTTGTTTCTCTGGATTAGAACTTCAAGGATATAAAGAAGTGGTCAACATGCCCATAGCCAAACCAGGTCGACGACTGTACAACATAAAAAACCTTCATGTTGATCGCTCAGACTCGATCATTGTACAGATAGATGCTACAGAAGGAAACAAGGTTATTACTATACGATCTCCTCTGCAGGTAAAAAAACCAACCAAACCAAGAGCCTGAAATCACTGTTTTCTGAGTGACTTTGCTTTTCTTCCTTAATGCATTTTTCTGAGATTGTACTTTCCCAAAAAGCTACCTCAAGTCAAATTATGAAGTATTTTACTCTGTTAGGTGAATGTTTATCTGTATTCTCTATGTATATCCTCCTGATAAATGAAAGATTTGGTTTTTACTTTTGGCTTTCTGATATTCTTATCATTGAGGTTGGAATAGGTACTTAATGTGTGACTTGGCATTTTAAACCTGTTTTTCAGTTCATGGAACTTAAAACTAGTGTCATTTTCTTACACACTTGCATATTGTTCTCCTTCAGAATACTTCATAAGACACGTGTAGGTCTGTTTTCCAGAGGAATTTAAGATCTACTAATGTTTGTTTTCCTTGTTGCTATTCGTACTTATTCCTTTAACAACTTTTACCGTAAAAATGTAATGAAATGATGCTTTTTGATCCTAGATCAAGAACCATTTCTCAGTGCCATTTGTAATCTATAAACTGTCTAAAGACTCTAAATCGCTGGAGCCAATTGGTATATCCAAGCCAGAAGAGGAGTTTCATGTTCCTCTACACTCTTACAGGTACATTTCTTTTTTTCTCTAAGGCTAATCTTCATGAGACTAATGCACAAATACAACATCAGTGTGGAAGCTTAAATATGTACTGGTTTCTCTTCTGGACTGGGCTAAAAAAACCCAAATGATACCTTCATTAGTTAATTAGTATGCTGGAAAAGCCCTTCAGAATGCTTACAGTAAGTTTAAAATGGCTCAAGTCAGCTGTCAATGCAAAGCTGTTGCGTACCGTTACCTGTCTTCTCTCCATAGGTGTCATCTATACGTTCAACCAACAGGAATGTTACAGGGTCAGTTTAGAGCGTCCACGACTTACATTGCCTGGAGGGAAGAGCTGCATAGGAGCAATGAAGTNAACCTGTTTTTCAGTTCATGGAACTTAAAACTAGTGTCATTTTCTTACACACTTGCATATTGTTCTCCTTCAGAATACTTCATAAGACACGTGTAGGTCTGTTTTCCAGAGGAATTTAAAATCTACTAACGTTTGTTTTCCTTGTTGCTATTCATACTTATTCCTTTAACAGTTTTTACCATAAAAATGTAATGAAATGATGCTTTTTGATCCTAGATCAAGAACCATTTCTCAGTGCCATTTGTAATCTATAAACTGTCTAGAGACTCTAAATCGCTGGAGCCAATTGGTATATCCAAGCCAGAAGAGGAGTTTCATGTTCCTTTAGACTCTTACAGGTACATTTCTTTTGTTCTCTAAGGCTAATCTTTGTGAGACTAACGCACAAATACATCATCATTGTGGAAGCTTCAATATGTGCTGGTCTCTCTTCTTGACTGGGGTAAAAACCCGCAGATGATACCTTCATTAGTTAATTAGCGTGCTGGAAAAACCCTTCTGAATGCTTACGGTAAGTTTAAAATGGCTCAAGTCAGCTGTCAATGCAAAGCTGTTGCGTACCGTTACCTGTCTTCTCTCCATAGGTGTCATCTATACGTTCAACCAACAGGAATGTTACAGGGTCAGTTTAGAGCGTCCACGACTTACATTGCCTGGAGGGAAGAGCTGCATAGGAGCAATGAAGTCAAGTGCTTGTTACAGTGCCCGGCCTCAGAGATGAATATCTTGCCTTTAGTCATCAGCTCAACAGCTGTACCCGATGAACTAAATTTTATTTCAAGTTATGGAGAGGATTGGGATCCTGCTTACATTATCCACCTTTACCCTACACTGACAGTGAGGAATCTTTTACCATATTCCTTGAGATTTTTACTTGAGGTACGTTATCTTGTGGTTGTTTTGAAATCCTTTACTTGCTTTTGAGTAAGACTGTTTATTTAGAAGTGGAGGTGAATGTAGTGCGGAAGGTACTGAATGATGTTAGTCATATTTCCTAATGAAAATGTGCGAGTCGGCTGATGGATTCATTCTGGGAGTTTGAGGGATTAGTTCTTCTTCATTTGGATGTACCTGGCTAGTTCTGCTTTGCTTCTTAAATACGAATCCTGAACTGAATTGATCTTTTTCTTTTAATTCTTCTGAGATCCTGTTTGTCTTCTGTAGGATGTCTCTTATTTCTCAGTGGGAGGCATAAGAAAAGCTTCTGGAGATTCTGGAATTTCTTCTCTCCATTCTGTGATTCTTACACTGATTCTTTCCTGGGGCCTATTTTGAGGTCTCCCCTGCACAAATTGAAAGATTTCTTTGCAGGATGCTATACACACTTTTCTTTCCTCCTTTTTCAGCATCTGGTATTTCTTCATGAGAGCTGAGTGGTTTCAGTAAATAGAAAAAGTGTGAGGAATTGGAACCACCATCCTAGTTGTTCTGTTTTATCCTACTTGTGTAATTGGCTTTAATGTTCATTTAGATCTTCATTTCACTTCTGCTCAGCATCCTAAGAGTACTACTTCCTGTTTTCCTTACCTCAGTACTCGAGGCACAGAAATGTAGAACAGAGTGCCTTGATCTTGCTTGAGGAGCTAGAAACTAGAAATTCAGATCTATTTCTGCCATCACAGTACTTGTAGATGGTTTTGTTCTTATTGTCTTCGTGTTCCTCAACTAATCAAGCCTGGCCACTGCTCAGTACAGCACAATATACTGTTTCTCAGGAAAAATTAGGAAAGCTATTGTGGGATGCTACTGCCTGAGGAGATCTGTGCTACCAAACAGTACGACACAGCTTTCTGCCTTGGGTGTTTAATGTGAAAAATCCTGGCTGTACGTCTGCAGCACAGTCCAGTTCAGTGTTGCACCCACTATTGCAGTATAAGGGCATGTTGCCAAAACCCTTTGGAATGACAAAGGAAGGAGGGAGCAAACTTTTCTTCCTGAAATCCAGAATTAAGCAGTCTTTGCTGCCAGCAGGAAAGTGCTATTGATCTCAAATTATTCCTAGGATCTGGCTCAAAGGAAATTGATTGGAGACTAGGGTGTGTGGTAACAAGATCTGAAATGTGTGCACCCCGCAAGAGAAGGTGAAACTGCTGGGTTTTTTTCAATACCTAAATTTTATATATTAAAAATCTAACTTGCTCCTTTAAATTTTGCTACAGGGAACAGCAGACATCCATGAATTGACGGAAGGGAGTGCTGCGGATGTTTTTCAGTCAAGAATTAGTGGAGAAATAATGGAGTTTGTGTTGATGAAATATCAAGGCAAAGACTGGAACGGGCATCTTAAAATTTGGGATGGGATGCCTGAATTTTTTTCTGTGTGTTGCACATCTCACGCTGGCGACGTGGATATTTACATTCATACCAGGAGAATTGGAAGCCGTGTCATCTTGTCTGTGTTCAGCCCCTACTGGATAATCAACAAGACTTCCCGTGTTCTCCAGTATCGAGCTGAAGACACTCACGTGAAGCATCCAGCAGACTACAGAGATATTGTTTTGTTCTCCTTCAAAAAGAAAAATATTTTCAGTAAAAATAAGGTGAGCTTGTTTAAGGTGGTGGTTCTGGTGGTGGTGTTTCAAAATGCTTCTCTGAGGAGGGGGGAACGCTGCACACACATATTTTGTCTCAGGAATTTTTTAGTACTGTTTAAATCTATAGGCTTTTATATGGCTGTTGCTGCTTGTTAATTGTGCCTTTTGGATTAGGAAGAAGGGAAGGCAGGGGGATGCAAAGGCTGCAGCATTATCCAGGTTGCATGTGCTTGTTTAACTTTCATCTTAGAATCATAGAATCACCAGGTTGGAAGAGATCCACCGGATCATCAAGTCCAACCATTCCCACCAAACTCTAACCCATGTCCCTCAGCACTTCATCCACCTGCACGTGCACTTAAACCCCTCCAGGGAAGGCGAGTCAACCACCTCCCTGGGCAGCCTGTTCCAGTGCCCAGTGATCCTTTCTGTGAAGAATTTTTTCCTGATGTTCAACCTGAACCTCCTCTGGTGGAGCTTGAGGCCATTCCCTCTTGTCCTGTCCCTTGTCACTTGGGAGAAGAGGCCAGCTCCCTCCTCTCCACAAGGGTATCCTGCCAGAAATCTCTTTCCTCAGGGAGAGGTGTTTAATGTAGGTACATAATGCTTGAACTATAAAACTGAAATTACTGAAGTACTTTGCATGTTGTTCTTTTTTGTGTGCAGATCCAGTTGTGCATTTCAACGAGCAGTTGGTCCAGTAGCTTTTCACTTGATACTGTAGGAAGCTACGGGTGTGTCAGGTGTTCAGCAAGCAACATGGACTATCTGGTAAGATCGATGTCTCTGTTTTGTGGAACTCTTGAGGTCAGGTTTTGGCCTGACTCCTTTTTCTTCTTAAAGCTTTTGTTTCACTAATTACACTGCTTTTAAATCATGGAAATATTAAATACCTAGGGGGGTAATTTTTATATGCCAGCTCCCCACAAATGCTGCAGCTACAAAATGCTACAGTTAAAACTGTCTCTTTACTATTGTGTTAATTGAGTTGTATAGTTTGCTGATTTTCTGCAGGCTGTTTGGTTTTGCATTACAGGTATTCAGAAGAGGAGTGTTGCATGCTTTATAATTAGAATAGATGTTGACTTTTTTTTTCTGTCCTGACTTATCTCTTAAGCCTAATTACTTGAATTGTTCTTGTTCTGTAGGTTGGAGTTAGCATCAAAATGAGCAGTTTTAACCTTACCAGGATAGTTACCTTCACTCCTTTCTACACAATAGCAAACAAATCTTCTCTGGAACTAGAAGTTGGAGAAATTGGTCCTGATGGCTCTTTTCCAACAAATAAATGGAATTATATCTCAAGTTCAGAGGTAATGTTTTAGGGTTTTTTTTAATTTGGCTTTTATGGTAGACAAACAAATGACCCTTAGCTGTCGCTTAAAGAAAAAGCAGTTCTGTTACAGAAGCTCTGTCCCTTGTGATGATGGGATGTGGGCACCTCACATCCCAGGGCAGCTTGAACAGCACAGCTTCCACACGTTGATGAATTCATCAAGTACTTGAGTTGTAGATCAAATGTTTATCAGTAGACACTGGGATAACAGCTAAATCATTTGAAATAGTTTGTTAAACAAGACTGTTTTACTGCTGATTTACTGTATTGGGCATGTATAAACTGTGGAAGTCACACGCATTTCTTGTTTTACAGTGTCTTCCATTTTGGCCTGAAAGCTCATCTGGTGAGCTTTGTGTAAGAGTAGTTGGCTATGAAGGACCATCGAAACCCTTCCTGTTCAAAGCCCAGGATAATGGAACTCTGCTGAGGCTGGAGGAATTGGTGAGATTGACTTTGTCTGTTCTCAATACTCCATTTTATCCTCATGGTATTAAGTAAACCCTGACTCTCCAGGATAATCAAGATTGAAACCTCGTACCGCTGCACTTGAGTTCTGTTGGACAAAAAATACTGGGAATCAAGTTTGCTATATTAATGTTTTCATAGCTGTGTGAAATGGTCAAATTGGTTTAGTTTTGACAAGCTTATAGGAAGCTGAACAGCTCTGTTGCTGTTAGATTAATGATATACACATCGAACATCTGTTATTTTGCAGAGGTTATTTCTTTGGTGCCTACGGTTTGTTCAGTTATCCCAAAATAGAATGGGGGTTTTTTGGTTTTTTTGCTTTTTTGTTTATTTTTAATAAGCTAGTACATGGTGGAGACACACAGTTCATAGCTAGAATAATTTATGATTCAATTAGTAGAATCTTAATTATTTCAGAACTCACCCTAGCCTAGCTTCAGGGAACGTGTGTGTGAATGCACCGTGTTCAGACAAGTCTCTGGAGAGAATTGGTGCCATAATTAGTTGCAATACAAGTGACTGTGAGGATAATCCAGCTCTACAAGTTTGCTGGAGCAGTTTGAAAAAATGGTTTTGGAACAAGATGTCATCCATGATCTAGTGTTCTGCTGATGCACTTAATTAGAATAGTATGGGGTTTTTTTTCATTACTCTAAGATAGCAGATGGTTCAGCTTTGTAAGAGAATCCTTTCTTGTCCTGTGCGTAATGAGGTTTTACTACCACTGTGTAGGGTGCCAAGCGTAATTTCTCACACTAAGTTTTGTAACAAAGTGAAGGGAATGCTTGCCTGTACTTTTTACTGAACTTAGCCAAATAAAGCAGTTCCTTGATCATTCTATTATCATTCTGTTATCATTTGAATATAATTTTTCAATTAAATTAAATCGATGAGTAGTTTGTCAATGCTGCTGATGTCTGTTTTAAGCCAGTGACCAATGGGTTTGAGGTTACTGTTATTAGATAATGTAGAGTATGTTTCCTTTCTTCATTTGGGAGAGGCCGTTGCAGGACTGATCTCAAATGACAGTTCTGTCTGTTCTAACTTGCCATGTATTCATAGAACAAATATGGATTTTTCTGTCTAACTTCCTCTCCAGCATGGGGGCCTGCTGGTAGATGTGAATGTTTCCGACCATTCGACTGTCATAAGCTTTTCGGATTACCACGAGGGAGCTGCTCCAGCTCTTATTGTTAACCATACTTCATGGGACTCACTCAGATATAAACAAAGGTACGTGAAAGACACAATTCACCACTGGCTGCTTAGCGAGGGGCACCCTGTGTGAAGAAAGTACTTCTTGTTTACCATTGTGGTACCTGAAAAGTAAAAACCACAGTTTTCTTTAGTGTATGCTTTTATGTATATTTTCAAGCAATTGTTGCAGTTTCAGAAAGTGGAGAGAATAAAGTGGGAGTACAGATCTGTGGGAGTGGATGGCCTGGGCCCTTCCTGTCTACCCCAGGAGGCTGGAGAGGTGGAGTGTATGACACTGATCTGCTTGCACCGGTTCAGTCAGCGGCCTTAACCGCTGAATGCTGCTTTTTACTCCTTTTGTTTTAACTTGCAGTGGTTTACAAGAGGAGATGGAGTTGAAACCAAATCAAGTATGCCTGTTCGCGTGGACAGATCCGACTAAAACAAGAAAGTTGATTTGGGGCTACTCCCAAAACTTTGGTGAACATGACCTGCTTAAGGTAAACTTCATAAAAGGAGAAGTGTAAACCCTGAGCCATGCTAGGACTATAACAAGTCGACAATTATCTGGGAGAAAATTTCATGAGTAATTGCATCTGTCTTGTCCTGTAAGAGACTTGTGAGCCTACTTTCAAGTAGCAAGATTTAGATATTTAAATTAATAAAATGGAGGATGGGACACAAACTTGAATTTGTATTTTCTCCATAATTTTCTTGGATGTGAAGGAAGGATAAAGCGCGTGAGCTGTGGAAGTATCTAAATTGTACAGAGGATGAATAATTCATCAGTTTTCTGGCAGTGTTGCATTCAGCTTAACTATCTCCCTAAAAATGGAGAAGCCCCCCTAAGTGCTGTGATTCTCCCTTTCCTCTGGGAAATGCTTGCATGGAGCAGAAAATTCTGAGTTGCTCACGAGGAGCTATTTAGGTGTTTAACTCAGGCAATATTGGGAGAGGAAAATGTGTAAATTGAGAACAAAATAATAATGATCGAGATGGGAAAATGAGTGTGTCAAGAGCGAAACTCTTAACTAGAAGCACAGTTGAGTGTAGGGTAAGACAAGGCACCTATTTTATTAAAGAGTAGGGAGGCATTGATGGAAGGGGATTTATCTCACTTAACTGGAATGTCAGCTAAATAAAGTCCTGTCGCTCTCTCTGAATAACAGCCCTCTTTCACATATTACTAAACTGAATTCTTCAGAAATGGGTTGGGTTTTTTGTTGACTGGGCACAGACTTAAGAAACTGAGAATATTACCAGCTAAAAGAGAGAGCAGCAAAGCAAGTTTGCATTTCAGTTGTATTGGGAATGGATTTAGTTTCTCATAGCTCAGCTGTGACAGTTAACCTGTTACCATGTGCTTTACTGCACAGGCACTTTCTTGGGTCAGATTTTTTGCATTGAAACATGGGTTTAGTTTGAAACTCACTTCCTTTGTATATGGTTATGGTTACATTCATTATTATTTTAAGTTTTTGAGAAAAGGGCTTTAACTGTCTCCGTTTTGCCTCAGAGGTTAACAGATAAGGAGTATCTACATTTGTAGAGCAGAAATCTTGATCTGGTTTTACTGTTTGGAATACAAGATACCAGCTAATTTTGTATGATGTGGTAAATGAACAAACTAGACAAACACTGTGTTCTGTTTTGTATGTGTGCTGCTAAATTTCCTTGCTTATACACATCATGGATTTACTGCTGGAATATACTTATTATATTCACTTTTCTCCCAATGCAGGATGGATGTGGCCAGTTTCCTTACAACGCAAATACCCAGATACACTGGGTGTCTTTCCTGGATGGACGCCAGCGGGTGCTGCTTTTCACAGATGATGTCGCATTAGTTTCTAAAGCCCGACAAGCAGAGGAGCTGGAGCAACCCGATCAAGAAATAAACTTGTCGATCCACAGTCTTGGACTTTCTCTTGTTAACAATGAAAATAAAAAAGAAATCTCTTATATCGGAATTACGAGGTACTGCCCATGGAAGCCTAAATATTCCTTTAAGTAATCAAAATATGACAGCGTGTGATAATTTTAGCAATGCAGTTGGATTGGAGGGGGGATATCTTTCAAATGAAATTAATTTAAGTCAAATGGTTTTAAGTAAAATTAAGCTCTGTCTTTATTCCTCTTGTGCAGCTTGAATAAATAGGATTTAATTACCTCCTTCCTTAGCTTTTATTATCAAAAAGTAAGCAATAGGGTTTTTTGAGCCTGAAAAAACACATTAACATCTTTTTACGTGGTTTGCATGCATTAAAAAAAGGTTTGAGTACTTATAAATCGTTAACCTTGTTATTTGTCTTGCAGTTCTGGTGTTGTTTGGGAACTGAAACCAAAGCAGAAGTGGAAACCATTTAATCAAAAGCAAATAAACCTGTTGGAGCAAGCTTATCAAAACTATCTTTCTGGGGGTGCTGCAGGTTGGCATAAGCTAGATGGCAATACTGAGGTATGGTTGGAGGTTTCACTGTTCAAATGATTACAGAACATGTACAATAGATAAAACAGACTTCTGTTTTGCTAAGAGGAGATGCTGTGTTAAGAGAAATTTGTGTTTATAAGTTGTTACATTTGACATGGAACAAGGAGAGAGGTTTTTGGTTTTACTTCTCATCCTTTAAATGTTTCAGGATCAGGGTAAAAGCATCAGCTGGGAAAGTACTCAGGTGTGTGTACATATCTTTAATTATGCCAGTATAACATATAACTCATTAAGAAATAGGTATTAAGGTGACAGAGCTTCCCACTTCGGGCAACCAAAGTTGTAGTGCAGTGTATTTATCAGTCTAATCTGTGGTTTTCATTGTTTTCCATACAGTTAATTGAATTGAGTAATTCAGTAGCCATGTGATTGTGAAATAAGGAAAATTGCAAGTTTGATTTACTAGTCTGTTTACTAGTAATGTAACATTTTATTATTTAGCTAATTAAATTGTTTCTTAGCTCTGCTTTCTTGTATTTCCAGGTGAATTTTAGTAAGGTCCCAATGGAAATGCGTCTCCCAGTCAGATGCAGCATCCGACGCAACTTTCTGTCGGGAATTCAGGTTGAGTTCAAACAGTCACCTCACCAAAGAAGCTTACGGGCTCAGTTGTATTGGCTGCAGGTACCATTTTTCATCGTGTTCTCTAACTCAGCAGGCACACAAAGGCTTTTATTTTACTCATTTATCTGAAAAAGCATCCTAAAATCTTACATATGTGGTGCTCTGTTCTCTCCATCACAGTAGCAGAAGTGGTGTGAATGCTCTGTTGGTGGCATAGAGCTGTGGAAATGCCATTCTAGGGTTTTGCGAGTAGTACGGGGAAAAAAACCGCACAAAATAGTGGGTTTATGTAAAGATGTAATGAACAGGTTATTTCTGAAGAGATGTTTTTTGAAGTTTTGAAACAAACAATCAAAAAACTCACCCTATTTTGAAAATGTTTACTGTAGTGTGTTTATAGTCATGTAACGTCTTACCCTACAGAGTGTATCTTCACACTGAGATCTGCTGTCTAATGAAAACTAGATAATAGACATTTAAATACTCAAAAATAGTGGGCAATGATTTGTCTGCATCTAAGCTGAACAGCAAATTAATGTGCTGCAATTGGACCTGATTAGCAGACTCCAATCAGTGCTAATAGTGTTGTCAAATTAAACAATAGAGCTCTTGAGCTGTTTACAAATGAAGAGTGTTTAGTACTAAAGGAAAATAATGGTGAGAAATTCATCTTCTTCAGTGTCAGCTTCACCTCCATTTACTGTGCTGCAGAGTCCTCCAAGGGAGAGTCCTGGAGGATTCCATTGATGTCTTTTCTTACAAACTGTTTCCTCTTTACTTTTTCCTTTCACATTTTATTTTTATTTTGCCTGAAAGAAGTTTTTACTATTGCAGTGAAGTGTGCCATCAGCTGCAGAACTAGAGGTTCCTCTAAAAGAATCTGTGTGTGTGTGTGTAAGCATCCTTTGTGCAACACTTGCAACCATCTGACCTTTTATAGCTAAGTAGGAAACATTCAAAAAAAATTTCAGTGTAATCCTCTTCCTTTTCTCCCCTTCCTCCAGAAAAAGATAGACCTTCTTGAACACAATCTATAAATGAGTTTCTCAAGCTAAATATCATGGCATTAAGACATTTGTGTAATTGTGCACTAATTTTTTAGGTTGATAATCAGCTACCAGGATCTATGTTTCCTGTTGTATTTCACCCTGTAGCCCCTCCCAAGTCGATTGCTATGGATTCAGGTAAGAGAAAGCCTTCAGTAATATCAGAGCCTTGAAAACATTACGTTGGCAATTTATTTTCTCAATATGCTTAGATGTTTTTTTTCTCCATAGAACCAAAACCCTTCATTGACATCAGCGTCATCACTAGATTCAACGAATACAGCAAAGTGCTGCAGTTCAAGTGAGTTCAACAGGTTGTTGTAATGCTATTTTAGAGATTCGGTGCATTTTACAAGTGAACCTTGTTTAAAAGTTGAGGTTCTGCTAACCAAACAACTCTTGACTTTAAGTTGAGTTTTTTAATGTCTCCAATGAAAAAAAAAAGTTATTCTAAAAGAAACTTGATTTCAGAAGTAAGGAGTGACCACATGAAAGGACCGTCGGGCATATCCTTTATTATGAGAGTTATTTCCCGTCTGTGCCACTGTCAGAGTTGCCTGTTTGCTCTGCAGTGCTGGGTTTATTTGGTGCTGCAGCAACAGGCAGCTCAGGCAGTCTCCACTGCATTCTGGTCCAGTGACCTATTGTGAAATGTGTGTTCTTGAGCTCATGTGTCTGTTTGGAGTTTCTCTACTGAAAATGACCCAGCCCAGTTGTACTGCTGGTTTGCAATGCAAATGTCTGTACTCGGCTGGTCTGGGTGTAATACTTGAGCGTGCTGCATTTTAATAAAATAATTAAATTATATGAGATTTGGAGAAAGGCAATTGGATAAGAGGAAGGAATGTGGTTCTTACGTAATGTTGAAAGGGTTAAGATACAAATAATACAGTAATATCTAGCTTGATGAGCCCTTCTGTCTAATAGACAATTGATATTGTGGGTTATAAGGCTTAATATACGATGTTGCATACAGAACTTCAGTTGCTTAGGGTAAGCCCGTGATTTAAGTTTAACTGCTACAAGGATACACTTATTTTTTTTCCGTTTCAGATACTTCATGGTTCTTATCCAGGAAATGGCAGTGAAAATCGATCAAGGATTTTTAGGAGCGCTTAGCGAACTTTTCACTCCATCTACAGACCCGGAAGCTGAAAAACAAAGGGTAATGAATAGGATAAACTGATTTTTGCCAGAACAGGGCATTTATGGTAAACAGTATTGCCATTTTCTGAATATTTCAATTTAATGAGCGACCGTTGCATCTGACTACACTGAGAAAAAGGACACAGGATAAGATCATTTTCAGTAAAGGCCTGAAATTTCTGTTAAACATTGGCTGTGAGTTTTACAAATTGACAAATTAGAGTGACTGATGCTGGGGTATGTGTAACTGTTAAGTATTTCATTAATGGATGACACGGTAAACTGTGGAAATATAAAAATGCAAAGAGTCTCAGGAAGTTAGTTATTTTACCAATATTACTAAATTATCTTAGAAGTTGTACCTGAAGTGATTGAAGAATTTAAGGGCATGTCAAGTGAAAGTAGCATAAATTGGAAAAGTAACTCATAAATTTCTATGGGTGTTGGTGGGTTTTTTTTTTTCCTGGATTAAAGTATTACCACAGTTATAATCTGTTATACAAAAGTTGTTAATCTATTTCCAGTTTTTGAGGTTTTGGCTGTGTAACTAAACATTTAACTCTTTAATTACTTCAAATTATGATTATTTTTGCTTTTTATTTGTATGTATGTTCATTTTTACATCTATTTATATATATATTATTAATTGTATTTCACACATCTAATTATACTAGTTTGTATGTTGATGGGAAACTTATCTTCTGTTGTTTTTTTGTTTTTTATAAAACCAGTCTAAATTAATTCAGCAAGATGTAGATGCACTTAACACTGAGCTAATGGAATCTTCCCTAACAGACCTGTCAATGCTCAGCTTCTTTGAGTACTTCCATATTTCTCCAATTAAGGTATGTAAGAGAGATACTTCTGGGTAATAAGACACTTAATTAAAATAAACGATCGCTCAATCCCTTATAGTAAATATATCCTCAGGTCAACCTTCTGGGGAATTGAGATCTTCATGCTCTTTTCCTAATGGGGATTTTTTTCATATTCTTATAACTTAATACTTCGTTGGAAAACTTTCTTAGTTGCCCATAAGTACAGACAGACGTTTTAACCATTGCTAAGAGGGAAGAGTGAAGGGTTATAACGATGAGGAAAGGTAGACAAAATGCTGGCCTAAAGGTGTCCGAGTAATAATCAGTAATAGTAATAAAACCCTTTTGTGGGCTTGTCGTAATGTCTCTCTTGAACCAGTTCGATTTTTTTGGAACAAGGGGAGAAAGATCATCAGTAATTATACATTATTGTCAGTCTACAGAATGCTCCCCTGAGGCGCTCCGATGTGTGTCTTTTTTGTCTTGATTTGTGTTGTTTTACTAATTCTTGACAGTTGCATTTGAGTCTGTCTCTGGCGTCTGGGGGAGAAGCATCAGAAGGCAGGGAGGCAATGATAGCCATCCATTCTCTGAATCTGCTGTTGAAAAGTATTGGAGCCACTCTGACAGATGTGGATGATCTTATTTTCAAGTAAGATGACAAAGATTTCTTTTTCCTAATATTTTTGAATGAAACTACTATACATTTAATAATTTGGTCCACGATAAACTTTGGCCGCTGTAGATACAGCCCTTGGGGAAAGGGAGGAATGATGGGAAAGTGGCGTTTGAGCTCATTTTTGAGCAAGTAGGACTTCAGGATTATCTGAAGGAAATAAAAGAGAACTAATGAGGAGGAGAGTGCCTCTCACTAATGTGTGATTACTTGTTTTTCAGACTTGCTTTCTTTGAAATTAAATACCAGTTCTACAAAAGAGACCAGTTGATGAAGAGGGTTGTTAGACATTATAGTGAACAAGTAAGTTTAGTCAGTCAAAGTTTTGTGTTAAATTGTAAGTATCTTTCAGAACGTAGTAAATAGAAAAGGTGAATACCTCTAAAAGCTGCTAATATTTTTTTCATCATATTGAAATAGGAATTTGGTGGCATATTAGAAAAACATAAAAACAATAGTGTTCTGGATTTCTTCTGTTCTTTATATTTTTCTTCACCGAAGTATTCTACTAGTTGTCCATGCTATTTGAATACTTACTGGAGTACTCGTAACACCTTACTCAGGTTGTAGATTAATATGGAGCTACATATAACGAGAGCCGTTAACGCTGTTTTTGGTTTTGCTTTCCCCCTCTCATTATTCAGCTCCTGAAACAGATGTATGTGCTTGTACTTGGGTTAGATGTTCTTGGAAACCCATTTGGCTTAATCAGAGGCTTATCTGAGGGAGTTGAAGCTTTCTTCTATGAGCCGTTCCAGGTAAAACTTCCTGATTCTTCAACTGTGTATGACTAGTAGGCTGATTGAATATATTGCAAGGGTTATAGTTTTGGTTTCGCTGTGCTCTGCACGCTGAAGAACTAAGAAAACGGGGATTTTTTAATGTTAACTTTAAAGAAATAAAGTATTCAAATGCCCTTATTTATCAGTTGAAAGGACTTGATAGTTTTTCTAGAAGCAGATGAATAAACTTAGAACTTCCTGCTATTCATAATAAGTTTTATTTTTTCAGGGTGCTGTTCAGGGGCCTGAAGAATTTGCTGAAGGCATCGTAATTGGGGTTAAAAGTCTTGTTGGACATACAGTGGGTAAAGTGTCATATTGTTTCTATTTAGATAAATGACATTAACTCATGGATTGCTTTTGGATTTTTTTAAACTTGTTAATTTGAAGGGAAAGCTGTGACATTTCTACATGGTAATTTTTTCAATGAGTTTTTAAGTTTGTCGCATGCTGTTGCCGGTTTTTGTGCTACAAATCATTCGTATCTCAAATTGAGAGCACCCAAGTGTCTGTTCTGTACACTGTGCAAGCAAAGTGGGAAACATTGAATGCACAACTGAATTAGTAACATGATGGAAAAGAATTGTAATGGTCCTAAAATGCCTGGAGAAGCCTGAGAAATGTTGTTAGGACCAGCTACTGTTCCAGTTTTTATTTAGCTGTGTATTACAGTAACTAAAGCATATATGCTTCCCTCCAATATGCTATGTAACATGTATTGAAATGATTTTAAGAGTTACCTTTAGCTGTAGTTATGGATTT
Source organism: Piaya cayana (assembly GCA_013389865.1). NCBI lineage: Eukaryota > Metazoa > Chordata > Aves > Cuculiformes > Coccyzidae > Piaya > Piaya cayana. Next base: position 22,804 of record WAAB01018164.1, read on the forward strand.
CAGGCCAGATTCTGGAATCTTATCGTGAACAACATGTGGTAGTCGTTCCTTATAAATTTGTAATAGCGAAACTGAGTATGAAGGGAAGTTGGTATGAACTTTGTGGCTTCTTGTGTATTGATTACTGTTAAATTGTGAAAGAATGACTCCTGCTTTATGCTGTGTTCTGTCAGGTGGTGCAGCAGGGATGATGTCTCGGATCACTGGTTCTGTTGGAAAAGGCTTGGCTGCTATTACTATGGACAAAGAATTCCAGCAGAAACGGAGAGAGGAAATGGGTCGGCAGCCAAAAGACTTCGGTGACAGCCTGGCCAAAGGGGGAAAAGGCTTGTTGTGGGTATGAACCTTAAGTTGAGTGCACTATGTGCCAACTCTTAATCCGTGTTTAAAAATAATATGCTGGCAAGTTTGATAATGTCGTCTTTATCAGTTTGTGAACTAGACGGAAGAGACAAACAGACAGTCGGTTTCTAGAAGACTCAGTGTATTGTGTCAGCTTTAGTGTTTGAGGCCTTGGTTTTTGGGCAACCTGAGGAGTGGAAGGTAGGGTCTCAGAAAATGAGTGTTGGAAGTAACACCAATTTCTCCCTTGAGTTACACAAATAAACAGATTGTTACTTGTGTTCAGCAACTGTGTTATCTAATGAAATTAACTGTGCCCTTATTTTACCTTGCAGTCAATTTTGTCATTAAAGTCAGTGGACTGTGAGTGATGAGCTCTGGGCGTGTGCTGGAAAAGGCTTTGTGTATGTTGAGGCCTTATAAAAACCACTGGCTTTTCTTGGCTTAAACAAATGCGAACATAAAGCAAATGAGTGTGTATAAAATTAAGTGCTGAATTAGGTTGGAGAGATTCTTCTGAAATGAGAGCTGCACAATTCTTGTAATTTTTTTATAAACTAAAACCAGGAACCTTTTCTGATTATTGAAGATCACATTAGTTTTAGTTAAAACATTAAGGATGAGACAAGCTTCATGAAAGCTATCACAGAGAGATCTGTATTACCTGAATACAAATGAAGTCTGTCACTTTCCATTCAAAAATAGAACCAGTCAACTTATTTCTAAGCAATTAGAAGCAATAGATATTGTGGAGTTTTCTGATACTCTTTGGTGACAATTTGGAAGTTACTTCAGTGGATTATTATTCTTATGTCTTAGTGTTATTGAACTACTTGATCTTCATCATCTTTAATAGAGTTGATGTTAATTTATCTTGGATGTTTGGTGTCACTCACTCATGACTGGGAATTCTGGCAGCTTCTTATTACTAGTGAAAGGGGAATAGGGATTTGGTTAATTATTACAAGATGGATTACTGTCCAAAATATTTATTAGTCTTTCTTACCAGCATAAATACTTGTTTAGCCATTTTAATTTCAATCTCTTTTCTCTCCCGTGGTTCTAATGTTCATAAAAATAAAAGACAAAAAAAACCAACCAAAACCAGACTCCCAGAAATTCCCAAGCTAGCAATGTTTGCGATATTGAATTTCATTATAAAGTTTTATAAATTAAGGATGAGAGGCAACTGGTTGCCCAGTTTGGACTATAACACTCCTGTTTCTTAGTAGGAACTGAATTATCTTCTTTGTTTTAGGGTGTTGTGGAAGGTGTGACCGGTGTGGTTACTAAGCCGGTTGAAGGTAAGCACTAAGGCTGCACTGCACTACTTACATGGTTTCCCAGTACTTCGCAATTTATTTTGTAGTTTTGGGAAGTGTTAGTCTAAGTGTAGTGATGCTAAAGCATAGCAAGATTATATTTCTTATTAAAATGTGACGTTATATAACGATTTACTCAAATATATTTATAGCTGTTACTGGCTTAAGACTTTTTAAGCCTTCATATGAATTAAGTAAGCTGGAGAAGAGGAGGCTGAGAGGAGACCTCATTGCTCTCTACAACTACCTGAAGGGACGTTGTGGAGAGGAGGGAGCTGGGCTCTTCTCCCAAGTGACAGGGGACAGGACAAGAGGGAATGGCCTCAAGCTCTGCCAGGGAAGGTTCAGGCTGAACATAAGGAAAAATTCTNTAAATGAACAGTGACAGTCCTTAAGCCCATAAGGAAGCAAAGTTTGACTTCTCTGAGAACTTTCTTATAAGTGGATTGCAAGTGACCAGTTGCAATGGGTTGTTTCCAATATGTTCTAGCGCAGCCTGAATCAGTGATGGTTTAATTCCGTGCTTAATGTCTTCAAGTAGGTTATTAAAACTATTTCTTTCTCTGTTGCCTTTCTTTTAAAGGAGCTAAAAAAGAAGGTGCAGCCGGATTCTTCAAAGGAATTGGAAAGGGGCTTGTAGGAGTGGTCGCCCGCCCAACAGGAGGCATCGTAGATATGGCAAGCAGCACCTTCCAGGGAATTCAAAGGTAAAATGTTGAGAGGAAGTTTTAAGTACCCTTCATGTGGTGGATTACCTGGTGGTGAAGTGGTCTGGTAGTCACACACAGTTACTTGTGTTAAATACAGTATGTAGGAGGATAATATGGGGTTCACAGAGGTCTAATCTGTAATGAATGTATATTACGATGATCTCTGGAAACTGCTGCTTCCAAGTGCATCTTGGAGTGTTGTAGCTTAGGTAGACAATAATTAGTCTATTCTTTTGCTTTCACTTCCTCCCTTGATCAGAAAGTAAGTTAAAGATGACGTAAATTTTAACTTTAGAGGTTGGTGTGCTGCTGAATGCAAATATCTAAATGCCATTTAAACTTACTGTAAAGAGCAGACCAGCGAAATTTTCCAAGAAAAACTTACCAGTGTGAAATTCAGTTAGTAGACCCCATCAGGGGCTTCTTGTACACTAGGAGAGTGTGTTAATAAACATGAGAACCCTTAGTAAATTAGCATCAGTTGGGAATAAGCTTCTCCAGGTTATCCCGTAGCTGTGTAATTGTCTAAGGAGACGTTGGGGTTGTTAGTCCAGTGTCTCTACTGTGATATTTGGGGTGCCCAGGTAGTCTAAGTGGGATATATGGCAAGTAACGGGTGTATTTTAAAGATGTTTTGGTGAAACTCAGAATTGTAATAATCTTACGAGATTATTTTTCCCCTGGTTGCGTCAGGGTGGCAGAATCAACTGAAGAAGTCTCTAATCTCCGTCCTCCACGTTTTATTCATGAAGACGGCATCATCCGGCCATACAATAGGGTGGAAGCTGAGGGTTATGAACTATTTGAGGTATGACTTGCGTCGTAAACACAGTTTAAATTCTCTAACCTACATGGTTCCTTAACGCAGTCTCCATGTTACAAGAAATCTGCCAGAGATCTGTGGCGTTTGTTATCTGGAGTAAAAATGTGCCCAAGCCTGTTTCATAAGGCAAACCTGAATAGTAGAGAGGACCCAGTGCTTGTAGTACAACAACAACAAGAAAACTGCAGCATTGCTTTTAAATTATCTTCTGCTCATTATGTTCTGTAATTGCTTATCTCATGCTCTGGAAGGAGGTCATAGGATTAAAAACTGAATATATGGAAACAACAAAAAAACATTTTGATACTCACTTCTAATGTTTTGCTTAATAGCATAGCTGAGGCCACTTTACAAACTAAGCAACTTTTAATATGATGAATAGAGCTTGAATTGTTTGGCGTATAATACAACTACTGAAATAACCGGGCTTTTTAGTGGTATCAGCACTTGAAAAAAACGGCATGAATTCTCAGAATACCAGATTTTGGTGTTTCCCTGTGTTGTGCTTAATAACAATGTCATAGCTACAGGCATTGTGTGGACACGTAGCCTGCTTTCTGTGTCTGGATGTGGCTAACATGGAGGATGAATAATTGTTGTTTTCAACTCCTGCATAATCGGATTTCAGTTAATTTGTATTTTAGCTTTCATGTTCTTAAAACTTATCTTAAAATGCTTAATTTGTTGCTAAAAAGTTAGAGTAGAATAGGTGTCTACATTAACATTTTAAGATTAAAATTTGTGTATTTGCTGCTTCCTTCTAAATGTTCTTTTAATCCATGTTTTCTGTTCTACTTCTAATGTTTCTCTTCTTTCTCTTTCTCTCCTGGCATACGCAGCAAGAACTGGAATAACGGAGTAAACATTTTCCATATTTCTTCTTCATTTCTATTGCAGTCTTTTCTGCCTTAATTAGTTAAATTAAGGACGTGTTTGCATTTAACATGTCCTCTCGCCTTCATTCATCTCTCTTCTCTGTAGCAGTTGAATAAAACACTGTTTTGTGTTGTCTGGGCTAAGAAAGCAAGCAGTCAAACTTGAGTAACTGTCTTTAGTAAAATTAGATGAGTAAAATGAGAGAGGCAAGGAGGGTTTGTTTCCTGTTTATTTGTTGTTCTAAGAATTCTTAGCTCCTTACGCATGGCAACAACAGGCACTCAGGGGGAAAAAAAATCATGGTGAGGTAGATGCTGGCTAATTGCTTAATGTTCTCTTAGAGCTAGGGCTGTGGATGAAGGGAGCAAACGACATTTTGATACTTGTTTAAAATTTAAGATAATGACATTAAATGGCTTTTTTCTTTCTGTTAAAATTCTTATGACTTTTATTTCTATATGAGTTTTAAGAAAACATATTTATGGTTTCTGTAATGTGCCATATGCCTGTCAGTTATACATCGGTAACTTCAAGTTACAACTACTTCTTTATGAAACTCTATCAATCTGGCCAGCTCAGTGGGCTCTGGTTTCATTCACGGAATCCCCTAGGACGTTGCTGTTCAACATACGTAAATGTAAACTTCAACCGTTCACATGAATTTACTTAATTTAGAAATAGGTAATTTTTTATATATAGGAGGTGACATGAATTTTATTTCTTGCACAACATCTCGTAAATGAATAAGGTAAGCTTAAACTGGTCTCGGTAAATTGTTTGCCTAACATACATGAAAGGAAACATTAAGTAGAGCCGTCTCTCTACTGCTCATGCCTTTTTAGAGCTTAGTGGTTAATTGTCAGCTTATTTAATTTAAAATTGTTTAACATTTTTGTTTTGCACACTCGTAACTGTGGTTTAGCAAATAAATGTTTCAGTTAAATAGTCAGTTGTATTTGAAGTATGGGCATAGGTAGACGTTAGAGCTCAGCTTAGGAGGAGCGTAGACTTAGGTCTTAAAAGAGAAGTGACTTTTCCCACTTGTAAGGGCTTGTTTTGAGCAGAATGAGGACAGTGGCCAGGTGGAGCAGACCAATTTACTCGTGTAAACTTGTTTAGGCAGTGTTTTTTCCCAGAAGTGCTGGCTCTCACGTGTGTGGGCTAAACAAGGTTCTGCTCAGTCAGTTCGAACTCAGGAAAGTCAGATCTAACATCTTGCGGGCCACGTCTCTAGCTTACACAGTGAGGCTCCGCAGTACAGATGCATTTTGTTAAACATGAATGCACAATATGTATAGCTGGAGAAATCAAAAGAACAAGTAGAGAAACTCTAGGATAACTCTTTTCCAGTGAATAAGTTCTCATGAGTTTTAATCTTTGTCTGAGGAGTGTTTGTAGGTGATGAGGTTAGCTTGAACAGGTAATGAAAGCCTTTGGCTTTGCTCGTCTTTGCCTTTTGATGTGCAGGTATTGCCGCTTGCCCTGGTGAGGAGGCTGCCTTCTAACCCCAGCACTTAGGGTCTGACATGATGCGATTCATACATTATTCAGTGTCTGTGGTGTTGCTGTGTTTCATTTCCCAGTTAAAGCATGGGGCTTTATAAAGAATGCAGAATGCTTCATGAATAATTGAGACCTGGTGGTGAGACAGTGTGTGGCAGGGAGAATACTATGCAGGGTTTCAAGAAACTGCAGATTCTATTTCTGCTTGAGTCACTGCTCTGTGGTGTGAATTTGCACTGGTGCTTTCATTGCCCTGTAAAATAAGAATGCATTCGATTTCTTTTCAATGCCCCAATCTTCTCACAAAAACAAAAGCTTTTGATAAAGGTGCCTGAATTTTAAGTGTGCAAATCGTGGAGTAATTTGCATCAAGTACAGCCCTTTTTTTCCGTCATGCCACCACCATCGTGCTGACGTCTGTCAGGTGTATTGAGAATAGCTCTGAGAAATATTCCATCTCTTGGGCACCGAGCTCGGTGGGAACTCTGACTTGAGTAACATATTGCATGTATAATCTAAAAATACTATCGGGATTGTTTCTGAATTTATGAGAAACAGACTTTCTCTCCAAAGCTTTGAGTTGAAATAGAGGAGCATGCTTATGAATAAATCTGTTCAAATGTGTGGCACATCTCGTTTCTGCATATCCAACAAAAGGATTCAGAATTGCAGCCTTTGAATTGCAATCTTACATGATGGTGGATTTTGTATTTCTTTAATTTTTACTTGCTTTTAAAGCAACTGTGGTTCAGGTAGAAAATATGAGGTTGTATTTTGATTTTCAGTCCTGTGCTACCATCTTTCTTCTGATGTTTTGAAGAATCCTTGAGATAAGCAGTCTCTCTGGCATTTTCCTTCCTTTCATGTACAATTTACAGTTTCAGGATTTAAGATGGTCAGAAAGTGATATTTTTTTATGGAAGATATGGACACTATATTTTTGCTTGCTGGAAAACGCTTAATTAAAATGTTCAAAGTGTCACAGTTCCAGGGAAATGCTATGCCAATGGTTTCAATTCTTGAGTATTAAACCACTTTTGAGCTTCAAGAACTTTTGGGGACGGTTGTGATGTATGATAATGCTTTAAGACATTTGTTGAACTTTTAAGTATATGAAAATAAAGTGCAAAAATAAATGTTGAAGCCTCTTCTAATTGATTCTGATGTAAGCTGAGTTGAGAAAAGATCTTTCCAGTTTGGTTACTTAATCTACAGAGAGGTCTTTGCGTGTGTGGTTGATCACAGACGGATAAATGTGGAATAAGGTTTAGCTTCTGTTGTCATCTGACCAATTTTATTGATTCGGCTTTGGAAATAAAGAATGAAATGTGTTGTTACAAGGAATAGCTAAAAACAGAGTTTTTACTCTTCCTTCCAACATCAGTGGCACTTCAGTTTGGAAGTTCAGACGTGTGAGATGATTGAAGTTTAGGAGTCTTAATTCCTGGAAAGAATTTTTATAGGGAGTTGTTTTTACATAAGATATGTGTTACGACACTATTCCTGAGGTAGGTTTGCTACCTAGAGAATTCATAACCTCTGCGTTTGATACAACTTCCGTACAGATAAGGTTCTTCAGTAACAATTACTTATTTACCATGTATGTGACAATTCTATTCAAACATGAATTCTAGCATTCTTACAGTTGCTAAGTATACACAGGATTATAACACGAAACGTGTATTTGATTTTAGCAGACCCCTTCCATCATGAAAGCTGCTGTTCATACCAGCAACCCAAGTAGGTTTACCTGTAACACAATTAACGCATTACGTGGTTAATCAAGCAAGCAACCAGACAGGGTGGACAGAAAGACATCATCTGCCTTCTAGCAAATTCATAGCAGGAGAAGCAGTAGTAGGCACAGATTTATTCTCGTACCCAGTTTGAGGTTGGATTTCTCTTGGTAGTACATTATTCACTTCACAGTTTGATCTTGCTGTGCGTGTTTTATTGGTGTGTATGCGTTTCCCATTAATATATTGATACGTCACTTTGTGAATCTTGCTTTTAAGCTAGTGTTATCGTGAGCTTGATTTAGGGATGACTGTGAGACTGTCTTCTGTGCTGCTCTTTGGAGTTGATGAAATACTGTAAATCAGGTGACGTGCTCTTGAAAATATTACACTTTAGTTAAACTGTAGGTACAGAGTAGGAAATCTAATTTTATGGTTACATATTTTTCAATGATCTGCAAGAAAAAGCTAGGAAGCACTTCAGTAATGTATTTCAAAACTTTTTAAACCTCTATATTCATAGTTTGTCACTTGAGTTGTAGTCCTCTAACAAATGTGATGATCAATTTGATCTACAATTTTGTATACTTTCTTAATTTTATTGAATAGGCACATCCATTCAGTGCGTTGGAAACCTAACCTTGAGATGCATTGAGCATTTTGATCTTTACAATTAATTTCAGGGTCTTGGAAGGGTCTAGGTCCTGTNCTGTATTTCAAAACTTTTTAACCTCTATATTCATCGTTTGTCACTTGATTTGTAGTCCTCTAACTAATATGATGATTAATTTGATCTACAATTTTGTATACTTTCTTAATTTTATCGGATAGGCACATCTATTCAGTGCTTTGGAAACCTAACCTTGAGCTGCATTGAGTATTTTGATCTTTATAGTTAATTTCTAAGCGTCTTGGAAGGGTCTAGGTCCTGTGCTGCCACCTTTAAAGTTACTCTTGCCAGATTTTTCCCTGTTGAATCAAGTCTACAGCACAAGGTGTAACAGAATGAACATTACTGAGCAATTATTAGCACAGTAAGGAAGTTAAAGCTGAATGAAGAGTCTTATACTGCAGTGTCACCGTTCCGCTTTGAGTTGAGCAGATCAGACCTTTCAGTGACTCAGCCTCAAGAGTGAGAACACTGAGAACCTGCCTTTAAAGAACCGGTTCAATGAAGTACCTTTTCAAAAGGCTTTTGAATTGAAAATACTGCTCTGAGTTTTCTTCTTACAGCCGCAAAATTATTTTCTATTTCTGTTTCAGAAATTGCACATCAGAAAACTGGATAAAGAGAGCTATCGATACCACTGTGCAATTCCAGGAGCCAGAAGAGCAAACCTTATGGTTACCAATAGGTACTAAATTCTGAAAGCTTTCTAAGGCCTTGTCTTGGTTTCAAGTCAAAGCTGATGGCTGTTCTCTGCTTATGTGCTGTACTTATACACTTTCTGGTTGATTTTTTTTTTAAAATAAATTTCATTTCCTTTATGGAAAAGATCCTGTGGTAATGATGTCAACACTAGTTACTAATTTAGGCAGACGGTTTGTCCCTGGGAGAAATTGAATATGAACTTTTTTTCTTCTGAACAGGAGAGTGATATATGTGAAAGAAGTGGAAATCTTAGGCCACTTAGCCACAGAGTGGGATTATTTATTTGAAGACTTCACGCGCAGCCCCTTCCATGAAGCAAATGTCGTAAAGCTAACTGTTTTGGTAAGAACAGCGTGTAAACTTTGATTTAACACTATTTAATGGTACAAACATACTCTTAACATAGTTATGGTTATAGCAGCTAACTGTGGAATTATGAGGCAGGTTATATTTAAGATTTCTTGAAAGAATGGGTTGGTTTGGACAGAGAACATGTTGAAATCTCACCTGAAGTTGACATTCAAACCGTTCAAGTATCAGATTCTATATTCTTGTTTTGTGAGTCACCCGAAATACATTTTTGTTCCCCTCTGCAACAGGAACAAAGGATGTTCCAAAGGAAGGACAGTACAGGTCATGAATGCGTAAAGGCAGTTAAGCTTCGGGATGAAGCTGCAGCGAGGGTATATTCTTTTTTTTTTTCTTTCATCTTCTTTCCTTATGATGTTGTTAACAGTTGTTGAAACTCAGCATGTAAAAAAAGATGGTGAAGTTCAGAGACCTGTTATAGAATAGGAGACTCTGCCTGAGGAAGATGTACCGCACCTCCATGTTGAAAAATTAGTTTAACGAGGAGAATAGAGAAGAAAGATAGTCTAAAGCCTCTAAGATTATATATGCAACAGCAATATAGGGTAGAAGTTGCATGGTCTTATGTTTTGTATATTAAAATTCTTTAAAAGAAAACAATTCCAATGCCTAAAGTACTCGATTCAGTTCATTATAGTCTCCAGGATTCAATATACCTCTGAATTCTGCCACCTTCTCATTATTTCAAGATCGCTGCACTAATCCAACAAGTCTGCTTTGGGTGAACAAGGTTACTTCCATTCCTCCTACCTCTCACCCCCACGCACACCTGGAGTCCAAGGTACTCCAGCAGGCTTAGTTTTCCTTTTGCTTTTCCCTAGGCAAAAGGGAGTAGAGACACATCACTAAATTAGTATCATGTGTATTGATGTTGCACATACTGTACATTACATTTCATGTTGGATAGTTGAGATGTAGGGTTTTTAATTATTAGACCATTTGGATTCAGGAATGAAATTAAAAAGGCTAACTTAGTTGCACTGGTTCGTTCAGTTAATTGTAGAATTATTGCTAGGTTCTATTTCATTTTGTCTTTTTGAGGATTTCGAATAACTGTCCAATTTGAGAGTGCTTTCCATTGTAAATATTTTCAGAAGTACCTGCTGTCAGATTATATCTTCTTTTAATTATTCCGAATGATTCTATTATATTTCCAGTTAATACAGGCTGTAGTTCCCAGTTTTGTAGGCTGACTGGACATGAATTATTACTGAATCTTTAAATGGCCTGACTTTGAAAGCCCTCAGAGCATATAATATTGGAAATGTCACTTCCTTATCTGTTTAAAACGAGATCACTTGTATTGGGGTGCTGCCTGAGGAAGCTTTATAGTTAAGTGTGATTAACATCGTTAATGTTACTACTTGAAAAATCAGAGTTGACTGGAAATATCACTGAAGCTTTTCCTGGGTTGAAAATTATGCCTGTGATTCAGAAGTTATGGATTTTGATAGGAATGGTTGGACTCGATCCAGTGGGTCTCCTCCAACCTGGTGATTCTATGATTCTGTGATTCTGTGATCTAACTTAAGGCTCGTAAACTAGCCAGTGGGTATGTAGGTTTTAATGTTTGTTGAATTACCTATTTTCAGTTGCATCTTACAGAAGAAAACTGCAAATTTCATGCTTTATTTTCTTTCTTGCAATCTGTTACTTTGCAGAGGATATGTTGTGCCATTCAGGAAGCCCAGGTAACAAGAAGGCAACAAAAGCTGGTGAAGCAAGCATCGTTGCAGTTGAAGAAACCTCAAACGCCATCTTGATCATGACAGAATTTGTCGGGTTTGACCTTTGGTAGGCAGTTTTATCCCTAAAATTGATGAGAAGCAACATGGAAACATTGTACAGAAAGCAAAGATAAAATCTCTTGGGTCTTCCTTGAAAGTCAATAGCCATGAATTATTTTAAGAACCTATAACTCTTTCTAAAGCTGTGGGTTTCGTTATTCTAAAATACACATTTATGTTTAAAAATTACAATTTCTGCTAAAATCTTTTGCCACTCTGAAGTTTTCTTTTCTGCCCTTATTCACATCAGGAGTTCTTATAAATGGATTCTAAAATGTGGTTATCTGATTTGCACTCGAAAGTTTATTGTTTACAGACAGGTTGTAGTAGTTGTGGTTCTAGCATTTTGCAAAATAAAGGACTTGCGTTCATGATTGAAACTAATTAAAAACTCCTATTTTAGGCAATATGCTTCTTAAATTAAGAAGTGTACACAATTTAGCTACTCTAATTTCATCCCTGTCTATTTAGTGTTAGAAATTAGCACACTGGATTGAATGAATATGTATGAAAGGAATCGGCTATTGTTGTCTGGAAGTGCTTACTTTGCAATGTTGTCACTTAGGCTATAAAAATCTATGAAAATCTGCACTTTAGAAATGGGAGATTTTATTCACCTGTCACGCGCATCTATATGGTTTTTGGTTGCGTTGCTGTAGCTTGAGGATTTTTCCGTGAGGAACAGCACGCTGCTTTGAGACAGCATTGTATGTCAAAAGCTTAAATCCAAGTAATTAGCTTTCCGTATTGCAGTGTATAGTTACTCTACTGGAAGAGTGCCATCTCATTAAGCCAAAAGTCACTTCTGATATAATATTTTTGTCGCAGTTTCTCTTTCTGATGACTATTAGCATTCAGTTTAGCAAGATAGTCAAGCACATTTAAAGTTTATGCCTGTTTCTTGATGGATAAATTCACATATTTCATTGAGACAAGTTCCATTCTTAACACTAGGCGCATACACGGGTCGATACGCTGACTGTATCAGCAAACAGATTTTAGTTTGGGGATCTCTAAACTAAGAGCTCTTGCTGCCAGTCTTTGGCTCTTGAATAAGATATAAAGAATCCTTGCCAATACTTATTGTGAAAATTTCCTTTTTTCCATTTACTTTGCTTGGAAAGAATGATTTCTGGGTTTTTTATTTAATTTTATGCTAGGTGAGCTACAGATAGGAACTTGATGAACAAAACTGGCAATATTCTTGCATAGATGTGTAAGAGGAACAATCGCAAAAACTGGGCTTGTAAATTCTGGTTCTACCTAAGGGGGTGGTGGATTTTATAAACATACTCTTTACCTATGATCTCACCAAAATTAAAAACCTTAAGATATTTAGAAGTAAGCTGCCAAACACAGAACGTCCAACATCTGCAGATTTTGCTGCTGTTGTATGCACATGCCTATTGATCTGCTTTGCTGTGATGGAAAAAAACCTTTTAATTCTGCGTTATTGCCTATTTTCTGGAAAGCTCTGCTCAAAACCTAACGGCATCAGCTGTCTGGGTTGTATGTTGTATCAGTTCTTCATTTAAAAAAAATAAATTTTTATATGCAGTTATTTGTGCTGTGATCTTAAATGTTGTTGCTTCTAAAATACTGTTGGTTTGCCATGTGACACCGCCACTGTATGGAAAAAAATATTGGAGTAGTAGCATTGCTGCAGAAGAGCTTGGTGCCTGACCTTTAAGGGATCGTTGTGTGTGTACTCTCCCTTAATTCATAGTTGAAAATAGATTTTTTTTTTCTTTGGTGTACTCCTGCTGCATGTTTAGATGGTACCGTGTGCCTTTTTTTGAGGGGGAGAATTGAAGCTTAAACCAGTTGTGGTGACACGTTTCTGACTCCAGGCTTCAGTTTAGTTCTGTTATTTTAAAACTTTTCGGCTTGAGTTGTAAACAGTCTGTATTGAATTTCCTCACTTTGTGTGATGAGGTACAATGAAGTAGCTTCCTATTTAAAATGGTCTCAAGAAGCAGTAGGTTTCAAGAGAATGAGTTTTGCAGTGCTTATCTTTGCAGTTTGGGTTGCTAGCTGTCTTTGAACTGCTAAATGGCACTAAAATTCCAGCTGAGGAGGTGTTGAAGGACCTTTTTTACCACTTGGATTAACCACTCAAGAGGACATGAGAGAGATTGTTTGCTAAGGAATCACCTTTCTTGCTTAGATGACGATAACGTTCAGGACCAATAGATTTCCAGTGCTTGTGCTGTGCTTCCTTCAATTTTCCATTATTACCGTGACTTCTTCTGTCTTTGCAATAAGCCAACCACTTAATGCCTCTTAAGTGAACTTCGAAAAGAAGGAAAAAATACCACGACCCAACACTCTTAAAAACACTCAGATTGGCATCCCAATCCTTGTAGCTGTTGACAAGCTGAGTCAACATGGTCCTGGACAACCTGCTCTAGTGGATTGGGGTTGAACTGAGCAATCTCAAGAGTTACCTTTGATCCGCAGCTGTTCTGAGATTCTTTCACAATAAGATCTGAAATAACCCCTGTTCCCTGTAAAAATGGAAAGACCCAAAGATGTGAGGTTCTGTGTTTCCTCGGTTAAATTAAATAATAACCATCAAAACAAATTTACACCTTTTACCATCATGTTTAACCATTTTCTCAACAGAGTCTGGAAGAATGTTTGATTTATTGTAACACTGAATAGAAAGTGTTTTATTAGTACAAGGCTGAATAGTTTTAGAGGGGGTTAGTTGTGAATTTGAGGGAGGTGGGGAAAAGTAAGTAATTCACCTCAACAATCAAAGCACCAATATTTTATTTCATTTCTGGCAGTAAATATGCTTCTGTTATTACATCCTGATTACACTAGGACTGTCCTAATCCTGGTCTTTGCTTGACAACAAGGATTATTTAAATTAAGGGTTCTTGGGTCACTCAGCTTTTTTAAAAATAAAATAAAAAGCGTGTAATTTTACAAGCGAAAACTGACTTGTGAAACATTGTGAAATTAGCTAGCATCTGTTTGACAAATTAATTCTTTCGACAGCTTATAAAATCGCGTTTATTCAGACCTGAGTGTGAAGACTTGAAGCAGTGGACAGACCACTTCAAGAGGAATGTTATTGTAGGAAACAAGTGGAGGGAGTTGAGAATAAACATAAACATCTTCAGGTGCCACTGGAAAAATCAAAGCTTTATTCTCCTTAAAATTTCCTGGACAGAGGTATGCTTTTGAGGGAGAGGGTAGTTAGTCAAACAGACAGTACCACGTAGCACATAAAGGGCAAATTGAAGGAGAAAAAAAAGATTCTTAGATGTCTAGATGTGAACTAAAATTTATTCCAAGTCTATGAATATTGTGCAGTTTACTAATGATGCTGGTGCAATTCCCTTCCTTGGATTATGGCTCTCATTTGCATAATCACTAAGTAACGATGCAAATAACACTGATCTCTAGACTTTAGCACTTATTATCTCTGTGCTGCAATTTCCTCCTGTTTTGCAGTTTTCAGGATGTTTTTCAGCAACTAAGATGTAGCTTAATCTAGAAACCTGGCTTGTCAGAAGGAGAAAAGCCTGAGTATGAAAGGAGAAGAAACTCCAAAAAGGAAAGAGTTTCCTATCAAAAGGAATGTGCAGATTTAAAACTTAATTCAGTTAATTGTATCCTTGTCCTTCCTACAGGTCAGCAAGTAAACTTCTACTTTGAAATGCATTTATTTTCTTTCTATATTTTAGAGCAAGAATGTTCATTGTCTATCCTGATCTAATCTTCAGGTTGCATTGGGGTTAGGGATGAGGGAGGTAGGACAAACCCCATCGCATTGGCACGGTAGATGGGGAGTGAAGGGAAGTGAAAGCAGGATGGTCATAAATCCTTAAAATTACTAACTCTTTAGAGGTGAAAAATTGGTGAAAAGCTAATTTGATATATTGAAATCATGCTACAAATTCCTTTTACATCAGTAACTGGGAAAACACCTCATCTAGTTATGCAGACAAACTGCTACTTGAAAACAATAACTGTGTTGAATTTCAATAAGGAAAAGAAATTTTTTGTTTGGATTTCAGTCAGGGGAGGCAGAGAGTCGTTCCCAGACACTTTAGTGGAGTCAGCAGATGGAACGCTGAAAATCCTCTTTATTCTTAATATGACAACCCTCAGATTCCAGCGTTCATCTTGTGTGTGTCCCCACAATGTTCCTAGACTGCTGTTTATCAAAGGTAAGCGCTGTGAGGATGTACAATTCTGAAAAATGCTTGTCCAAAACGAGGACTTGAAAAGTAAGGGAGCTGTCTATGCACTGTATAATGTAGCATACTTGATGGGAAAACATTTCAAACCCCTGGAAGCATGACATAAATTCCTCCCCTATATAATCAAAGCTTTATAGGTAAATCACTGAAGCTGTGCACGTCCCAGTCTCTGCTTTGATAAATGTGGCCCTGAGTCTGCCCTTGACTTAGTTGATGTATGAGGACTTCATTGTGCTTGTAAAGCTTCCGTTGAGTTTATTGTCATCCGCACCTCTGGCTGTGCTCGCTGTTTCCCTACTGGGAAGAAGTTTGCTGTCGGCTTTTAAAAAGCTCTGACATTGCACCAAGAAGCTCTTAAGGAGTCCAAAACGACCTCTGCAGCTGATCCCGGAGCGTTGTATCGCAGGTTAATTATCAGTAAAAACAGCACAGAAAGTATCTTGCTGTCAGTAACTTAGACTTGAGCAACGCTGCTTTAAACCTCATCCTGTCTTGAAAGGCATTTAATCAAATAACAGAAGGAAATGAAAGTTTATTGTGATGGCATCCTGACAAACAGTTGTGGAAGCAATTGTATGATAGTTTTTAAATTAGAACAGTGTCAATAGGCTTATCGGGATGCTCCTGGAGGAACTTCTCTTTTAAATTTAAACTCAGCTAATTTTTTTTCCTATACACTGTTAAGACATTGTGCACCATTTAACACAGCACTCCAACTTTGAGTAATTAATTACTGATGCTGATAAGCATCCAAAAAGGAGCTCTACACTCTTGTGGAATTTTAAAAACAAAACCGTATTGCTTAAGTTGAGTTAATTGCCAAGATTTTTTTTTAAGGTTTAACTCACTGTAGTGCAGCAGAAATCTGTGTATGAAATGTGGTAGATTAATCATACATTAATACATGCCTAGGTGGCAAATGGTGAAATGCTACTGTAAATTGTTGTTTCAGTAGTTACCCACAAGGTGGGGGAATGAATCTTCATATTTTACTGCTGTTGCCTTACAGCCTCCCTGCCCACCCTCCTCCTGCCTGAACACCACACTGTTAAAACCAAGTAGTTGATATGGTCACTGTAGAGCTTCGATACATCAGAGGCTGTCAGCAGCTTTACAAACTAGATCCAAGCCTGGAGTTCTGCAAGTGTTGAAATAATATACCACAACAGTCATTCACATGTTATTTCTTACTTGTACATTGTGTTGTTGGAATTGGTGCAGATTCCCATGTGTACTTTTTTTTTAAGAGGGTAATGTTTTAGAGTAAAAACCTTCCCCTGTGGTTTTTACTCAAGTGCTCGTTCTGCTAATGCTGCTGTTGAATTGCAGAAATTGATCTGAAGATGGCTGTGTAACAGGCAGTGTCATACAAGGTAGGTCCTATTTTCATTCTGTGTCTTTAATAAATTCAGAGGAGTCTGAGGCTGCCCAAGAAGCCATCTCAGAACTGTTTAACAGGATTGCTTATTTTTTTCCTTTGCACTATTTAGCTAAAATGAATAAAATTGTGATTTTTTCCTAAACAGGAGAGATTACTTCATGGTAGATGTGATACTTATTTCAAGTAGTACTTTAGAACCACCTAAGACTCATAACTTGCAAACAAATAAAAAATTAAAATCTAAGCGATGCTGTTCTGTTTGGGACATGACTGTCACTTCTTGGTTTGAGACTGCTGCTGTGAGCTTCTGTTAAAGAGACCTAATCCTCACTCAGCTTCTACAGTTCAGTTGTAGGAGCAAATCTTACACTGGGGAGCGTGCAGAATATCATGTGTGCTCCTCTGCAGCGTGCAAGAATTGAAGATGTATTAGCCCAGTGGCTTTTTTTTGTATGTCTGTGTTGTTGGATGCAAGTGTCCTTTTCTTGTCTGCTTTTAGGATCCTTCCCAGTTCCTACTTTCTAACAATTCTCTTGCTAATTCTATGAGAAATGCTTTAATGGGAAGCAGGTAAGGCTACCAAAATGCTTAATAATTTGACCATATCTTTTTGCTGGCAAAAATATTTAATGAGAGGGAGTGTTGCCGTGAGGGTTTATGGGAGAAAAGAATCTTCATTGTAGCGGAAGTGAACATTTTCACCCAGGTTATTTCTGGTTATTTCAGGCTTGGAGTGCTCTCTGGGCTAGCTTCTGAGGGCTGCTCAGTCCCTCCTACCATCCCTCACGGTTTCCTCACTGTGTACTACCTCGAGCTTGCAGCAGGGACTGAGAGCTGAGGGGAAGAAAGGGAAGAGGGAGAGAAGGCACTTGCTTACAGCCAGCACTGGCACCAAGGTTGCTGCCTGACTCCCATTTGTAATCGCTGCTTCGCTCTGCTCATCCCAGCCAGGAGAAGGGAAGACCTTGTGGCTTTCTGCCTTCCATCTAGTATATCTTGTGTAGCCAGCAAGTAACATGTCTATTGGGTTTTCATCTCCAATTTGGCCTTTTTATTCTTGGACTTCTGCTAGGTGTTACATCCTGGGATAATATCTAGCCTTTTCCAGGGGAAGCTTTGTGGCGTCCATTGGCACGAAGGGCAAGCCGAGCTGGCTTTGACGAGACTGACAGGCTTCAGATATGCTGAGGAACAAATTCTGCTTGGCCTCTGGCCTCTTATTTCTTTTGTGGCAACTGCCTGTTCAATCTAGAGATATCTGAAGGATTTGGGAGCTTGGAAGAAAGGAAGAATGGGGAATAAAAAGTGGAATGGTCAAACCTGGGTATGCCAGGAAACTTTAGGATCATGTTCTTACTCTAGTACTTTTTCCTTGTTCTGTACTAGTAATGTTTAAAACCCTGATGTAACTTAGCTGTCATACCAAATATATTTGACTGTTCTTTTAAAGTTTTCTTAGGCAAGTTTTTTCATAGATAAGAGGACATGGAAAGTTTCTTCAAGTTTCCTCTTTAGATGTCTCAAAACATGTTCTGCCTGTAAGACTTCTCTCTTTTCTATTTGTACATGTGCAATTGTAAATATATATTGCACCTGTATATGGGGCATGCATTCTTGACATTGCAGGTTGTCTGGTTTAAGTGTTCAGAATCATATGCACGTGTCTTTGAAAACATATACAGAAATGTTGAAGTGCTCACAGGACTGCTAACATGACTGGGTTGGGGTTTTTTTGTGAGCACAGGGCCGTGATTGCAAATAATAATCATTAAAAGTAATATGAGTAAAGTGGTATTAAAGCCAGTCAGGCAAGTGGTCTCAGCAAGCCACTAGTTCCTGTTTCTGTGCCATGCCCTCGGCTGAGGAAATCTGCCTGTCTGTTGAACCAAATTCTAAGTCAGATTGGAGAACTCAGATGGCTTAACACCAGTGAAACCTGTCAGTGGTGAGAATGAGCAGCCGGAAGAAGCAGTGTGCTTGCCACCAAATGATTTGTAGCGTGAAATCACAGACTTAGCTTAAGTAACTTTGGGGTTTTGCTTGCTCTCCTCACATGCCATGCGTTTGTACATCAGAAGGAGAATTTGGAGGTTTTAAAGGTTGTTTCTGTTCTGAAGGGCAAGGCATACACAATTTATCTATCCTGGTACATCTTTTTGGGAAACTACTGAATTATCCATATACTTTTGGATTTCAGTTACTGCAATACTGTAGTTAAGTCAACAACACATCATCAGCTTTCCTCTTCTATGCACCAAATAACTGCTTTTCTGTGTTTTGCTTCCCCAAAGCAGAAGGCAGCCTTACATTTCTCACCTTGGCAGCAGTTGCACCAAAATTCATCTATCACTACATGCCATTGGTGTATGATGTGTACCTCTGAGGGGTTACAATCCAGTAGACATTAGTATGCTTGGCACAGCCTGTATTTGATTAATCAGGGGACGGCTGTAGAAGACTTTTGTGCTTTAGCTCTTCTTCAGCTTCCTGTAACCTGCAGGGAACATAAATGTTTGTTCAAACATGGGCTGCTTGTAAATTCAAATGAGTGGTGTGATATAACGTTGGGAGGAAACAGAAGTGATACCAATTGTCATAACTTTGAGATCAAATAAACAATAGAAAGATAGGGGAATACATACTTCTCTCTACCTGTGTGTGAACATGGGTAGGTACTGTGATACCAACACTGAAATGAAGTCAACAAAATTATCTGGAGTGGATTAGTCTTGTAAAGGCATATTTCACATTTCAAGTGCTGGATTAGCTTTCTGCTAGGTTAACAGTCAGCTGAGAGCCATGTGAGGGCAAGGAAAGGGAAAGAGGGAAAGTAAACGTTCCCTTTGGATGATGACAAACTGTTGGCTTGGCCTACCTTCATCCCAAGAGTTAGCAGTGCTGAAGGATTAGTTGAAATTTTTCAATTGAAGAAAAGATGTGGATTTTCTTTTGAACTAAGCTTTTCATTGAAAAATGACAGCTCTCCACAGTGTTTCTGTTTTGATTGTCGATGAAGAATTGAGTACTAGGAAAGCTGAAAGCTGTAGCACTCTGGGTTTGGAGTGTTAGTGTTTGACATGAGATGTTACTGTTTGGGTGGCTTCACGGCCTCTGTTCTTTTCTACATGCTGAGGTCTGTGACCTGTTGCTGTGGCAGATGAATAATGCTCCCATCAGCAGAGTGGAGACAAGAAAATGCCCCAAAAGCAGAAGCAAGAGCAAAGAAGGGAGTGAGAAACTCTAGCAGAGAGGCTGTTGGCAGGCAGGCAGGCACTTGATTAATGCATCAACAGATAGAGAAGTGCGTGACATTCTCCAAGTCCTGTGCCAGATGAGCAACAAGTGGGAAGTTAAACCTCCAAATCCTTCCAATGACATTAGTCAAACAGATGCCAGTGAGCAATAAATAGGGCATGATTTAGGATCTAGTCACCAGCGTACCTAGAGAAGAGAAACTGAAATAACAGCTTTGCAGGATGGAGCCCGTCAAAGGTGTGAGCGTACCTGTACGTTTGGGATCAGGGCAGCTATCCACTTGACACAAGGTAATAGTGCTCACCAAGGAGTTTTGGGAAGAAAGACCTTTTAACATTTCAAGTTCGTAGATATATGAGGAGAATGGTGTGAGAGCACAGCATGTGTCTGAACTAGGGGCACCTGAATTTCTAGCGGTTCAGTCAAGAGACTTATTGTGCACTTTCAGTGCAACCTGAAATAGATTCAGTTCATGAGATACAAAGCAGTACAGGGCAGAATAATAGAATTGCCCTCTCAACACAGATGAATGTTTCTTCTGTCAGTATTTCTTAAGAAAATGTGCTGCTTTTTAAACATCCAGGTGGAGATGGTAGCATAAGTGAATGCACACATGCATGATCTATTATTCAGCTGTTCCACCAGGCCTATCCTATTACAGGTGATAAGGCCTTGGAAATCAAGTCTTCAGGGGGAATGCATTTCCATTTGGGAGAAACCTTTATAATTAAGATGATTACAGACTGTGCTTTTAGCACTCTGGACTAAAACGAGCTGGGAGGATGGGAGCACAGGACACAACAAAAAACACCCAATATAGTCTTGCAGTTCTTCAATAAAGTTACAAGAAGTGTTGGAAGGGTCGATCACAGGGGAAATATTGAAACTTCTAAATGTTGAAAGATAATTTATTTGAGTGGTGAAGGGGCTGTTTGCTAGTGAGTGCTGCTTTATA
>WAAB01018164.1:44874-157690 GCA_013389865.1 Piaya cayana
GTAGATATATGAGGAGAATGGTGTGAGAGCACAGCATGTGTCTGAACTAGGGGCACCTGAATTTCTAGCGGTTCAGTCAAGAGACTTATTGTGCACTTTCAGTGCAACCTGAAATAGATTCAGTTCATGAGATACAAAGCAGTACAGGGCAGAATAATAGAATTGCCCTCTCAACACAGATGAATGTTTCTTCTGTCAGTATTTCTTAAGAAAATGTGCTGCTTTTTAAACATCCAGGTGGAGATGGTAGCATAAGTGAATGCACACATGCATGATCTATTATTCAGCTGTTCCACCAGGCCTATCCTATTACAGGTGATAAGGCCTTGGAAATCAAGTCTTCAGGGGGAATGCATTTCCATTTGGGAGAAACCTTTATAATTAAGATGATTACAGACTGTGCTTTTAGCACTCTGGACTAAAACGAGCTGGGAGGATGGGAACACAGACAGGACACAACAAAAAACACCCAATATAGTCTTGCAGTTCTTCAATAAAGTTACAAGAAGTGTTGGAAGGGTCGATCACAGGGGAAATATTGAAACTTCTAAATGTTAAAAGATAATTTATTTGAGTGGTGAAGGGGCTGTTTGCTAGTGAGTGCTGCTTTATATGGTCTGTATTAAGATACTGTGATAGTGTTCGAATGTGAAATTAAGTGTTTTATGTCTTTTACAACCCTATCGGTTTGTAAAAGCTAAATGACATACGAGATGAGTTAGCGAAGATCTTCAAAGACGTGATAACGAGAATAGTCTATTATGGAGCATAGAAAACAGTTTCACTTGGAACTTGGGAACGCCATGGGAGGAGCAGGCTACTGCAACAAAATGTGTGGAACACCTTAAAATGACTATTTTATAAACAGCGCTGTGGCCACTGATGAGAATAATGTGAAGTTTCCTTTCACAGCTGGTCTGCTGTGGCATTTGGCTTTCACTGAGAAGGGCTGAGCTGAGGATTGCAGTGCTGGTTTGGGATTGTTGTGCAATCACTAACACTGTCCAAGACTTCTAGCACGTCTTGCAACAAGAGTCCTTAAGTGCTTTTTAAAAGCCTCACCCTTAGACGCTCCAGTTTGCCATCTGGAATAATCAAATGTAATTATGTAAATACTGTTAACTGAAGTTAAATCTCTATTCGAGTGATTCCGTGCATTGGCAGTGCAAGCATGTCAGTAACAAAGTGTGATAGATACTTGGTGGCCCTTTGATGTTTTATAAACATCAGAAAATATTAATCCCTTTACACACATTCATTTTGGCTGATGCTTGTAAACTAAGGCATGCCAAGTAAATTCTATCTCTTTCTACACCTTGCCTTTCATTTCAGCAACAATTACTTGGAGAGTCCCTGTGGGGCTCTGGAAAATACAGCTGGAATCGCTGAAGAGTATTTTAATCAAAATATATGTATTCACCAAGATCTTAAAAATCAATGGTTTATGTCAAAGTTGATTTAATTATTTACTTGTGGAGACAGGCTGATCCTTTGCTATCCACTGCTCGATGAGATCTAGTTCTTAATTATGGCAGCACACAAATCTTGGAAGTCTTGTTTTTTGCAATGTGAGCATTTTAAGTCCTAGAGAAACAAAAGTTTGGAACTTTAGGATTTCTTGCAAAAGTGAATTAAAGGATTGAGCCAGAACTCACTGAGAGAGCATGTAAATTACACAGACCGGCTCGTTAACCTTCTGAGTAATGTACAAAAAAAAATTAGGAAGGAGTTACTTTTGAATTTTCATAAATGGAATATTTTTACTGGGAGGAAAGCAGATGAATTAAGAGCATAAATCATGTGGGGTTTGGAACTAGGTGATCCTTAAGGTCTCTCACAACCCAAACTATTCTATGATTACGTTAACACATACTGACTTGAAGGAGAGTTGCTCGGATTCAGATGGAAGTCTCTGGATTTCAGGTTTTATCTCCCTCTTTCTCCCTCATCTAAGAACAGTACTATGGTGGTTAGAGAACTGGTATCCCACGCTCCAGATAACCACATGCTGATGAAAACGTTTTCTTTCTTTGATTTTATCTTGAAGCCTGCAAAACTTATAAGTTTTGTCCTGATGGATGATGAGGAAAAGGTGAAAAAGTCATTAACGAAACAGGAAATCAGATTGTCTCATAGCTGTGCATCTAAGCTGGATTTTTAATTCAGCTTGAACCCGTTATGTTGACCTAATAAGCCTTATAAAGAAAATCGTCTGCTGTGTACATCAGTTTTCTCATGATACTGTGGAACAGAGAACACAAGACAATGCTGACTTCTCAAGATATCAGTATTCTAGAGAGGCTGGAGCTATATTTCTCCTGTGTGGGTGTTTGAACATTTGAATTGGCCATCTGTAGGGACAGCAAACAGCTTAAACTTTGTTTTCTTCTTTGTGAGATATTTCTATCACATTCTGAGAATTAAACCAGAGTTCTAATCTACAGAGGAAATTCAGATGGCTGGCCATTCCTTTTTATTAAAGATATAATGCTGCTCTGGAGAATTTTCCTAAGAACTTTAGGAGGATTGTAAATAAAAGCAGGGAATATTTTTAGATTAAATTCAGAAGTATTTACTTTGTGTGTTCTGAAGTCTGCATTGAGTTAGTTAAAATTTTAGCTCTACAATAGGAAGTAAATTGCTCAAAGATTTTCCACGAAGTTTTTAAAAAAGCCTTAAATTTTGAAAAACGAAAATAAGCTGATCTGTATTTTGCTCATTTGTCTTCACCGTTGTTGGTGCTGAACCAGCAAGCACAGTTTATAATACCTCTCATGTCATCTACTTGCCACTTTCTAAGGCGTATATTTTATATATACTGTAAAAAAAAAAAGGCTTTTGCCCTGATGATACATAGATTTTCCAAGATTTTTGTTTTTAGTTGGCAGTTAAGCTTATAGCATTTGTCTTTTATAGGTTTTTAGTATATACGTGCTCACTAGTTGAGTCATCATGATGTTTAAAAGCTGAAGAGCTTGCCAAGCTGCTGGTTGACTCAAGTTAAAAAGTTTTCATGGAAGGCCCTAAATTACATTGCTTTCTGCTTTTGACAGTTCAGAATCTATCTCAATTTTCTCTTTCTTTCCAAAGAGGCAATGATTTAAGGCTTACTCGAAACATAAGGCAAATGATTGATGGTAGCTGACAGTTGCCATTGTTTGTTTGTCCAAACACATTAAACGTGCAGCAAAATCTGAGCAATTAGTCCTGGGTTCACTTCTTTGGGCTGAAGCTAAATTTGTACACAATGTTTATTTTTCTTTTTGACCACATAGATGTTTTTCAGTGGTTTAGAATCTAGGAATTATCAGCACTGGCAGTTGTGAGAAAGGACTTAGGGTATAAAGTTCTAACTACCTTGCAAGAAATTAAAACTTTCTTGCTCTAAACAAGCCTGTGGAGGGGCTGATACAGTTAATGATATGTCGATAAAATTACTTTAAAGACTCTTAGAAAGTCCGTGTATTCTTTTTGTATTTTATTCTAGACCACAATGTCTTGGCAGAGGCTCACTTAAGGAAATCCAGAAGCATTGAGAAGGCACACAGTTGTCTTTCCTTCTGCTCTGTCTTTATTTAAAATTTATGTACCATAGAGAAGCAACTGCTGAGTAGTTATTTTTGCTGTAGTGGTTCTGATGAGAAAATATGTTCCTTAGAATGTAAATTCTATATATTTCAAGAAAGAACAAACACATAGGTAGTTTAACATAAACGTTTGAGATCGGGTGTTCTCTTAAGGTGTCTAAAACCCGAGTTTCTTAGTCTGTGGAACCAAGGAAGAGGTCTTGGTAGAATGGTGGCACCTGATTTTTTTGGTAATGGAAGCGCTGCTCTTGTTTGGGTATTTCATAACTTAAATTGGAGGTAAAATTTAATAACACTTTTCTTTGTGAATGATTCCTTTGTTTCTAGTGGTTATGATATACCAATAGCTTTAAAAAAAGAAAACAATTTTTTTCTAGGAAGACAGCAAGTCATGCGTGTATACTAGGTACATCAGAGCAGTAACGCTGCACCTGGTTAGATATAGGTGTACATTCATTACTGTACAAAGCTACAATTAGCAGCAAGCTAATTAGTAAAACTAATGTACTCCTTAAATTTCATAGAAGGTATTACTTTATGCTTCATGCATTTCAGGAAGAACTTCTGAATTTTCTGCTGTATTGCAGTGGCATGAAACATTGTCAGAGTTTTCACTGGGTTTGATTACCTCCAGCCTCCTTGTATGGAACACAGCGAAAGTCCAGGTTCCATGTTTCATAGAATCATAGAATCACTAGGTTGGAAGAGACCCACCAGATCATCGAGTCCAATCGAGTTTGTGATGTCTCAGGCTTTCACTCACTGTGTATGGCCTGATGTGAAAAATAGTCTTGGTTTTGGATAAAGGTGGGAAGGAAGTGCTGTAGCTTTGATGCCGTTTTCAGAATGATCCGTTGATTATGAAGGGATGTGCAGCCATATGCTTGATGGCTGACTAAGCTTCAACATCTCCCAGGGCTGCTGAGGCCCTTGAAGGTTGTCGAAGTAAATGCAGATTCCTTCTTTTTCACCATAATCTTCTGCCATTTGAGATACTATAAGCTGTGCTGTCCGAGATCTGAAGCAGCAGTGCCAGTGCTGTTTCCACAGTAGAGAGGAGGAATGTAAGTCAGGCATAATGTTTAAACTGGCACCTGATTGCATCACTGTACTCGAGGCCTTCCAGAACCTGAATTCCAAAATTTGCAACAGCTTTAGTGACAGTAGCAGGTCAGTATGACTCAGGTCAGCGTTTGCTTTATACTTCACATCATTATAAAGAATCATTTTTCCTTGGGTCTTGCAAGTTGCCTTTGCTGCTTGTTTCTTCTGCTTTCTTTTCATAGTTTTTGCTGCTTCTCTACATCCTGCTTGGACGTGGCTTCGTTCTTAGCTTCATCTACATTAGCCAGCAAGGTGCCTGAAGCACTGTGATCCACCCTTAAAGGAACCTCTTCACGGGCAAACTACATGTAGGGTGTTTTAGTATGAAAGGATCTCAGACTGAGCTCTAAAAAATCTATCTAATACATGAATATTGTTATCATCTAGCAGTATATTCCTTGAAGTTCTGGGGCATTTGTTAAACCTGTGATTCTCTGTATAAATCTGTGTTCATACTTTAAAAGTGCATGAAAACAGGACCAGATTTCAAGATTTTTTGAAAATTGAAGACACTTCAGTCCTCACTTGGCTAATTATTTTTATAATTCTAATAATACTGTTCTTAAACCAAAAACATTAATTCGTTTTGGATTTGAAATGGATTCTTACCTTAGGTGTCATTCTTTAATGTGAGGCACCAATGCTGTAAAAATGGACTAAAATGGAGGAAAAAAATGAAGATGTGGGTTTGAATGTTTAACTTGCAAATAGCCTAACTTTCTGAGTAAGAGCTATCATTAGTTTGTCTCCAGAAGTATTATTAACAAGCGGAAAAATACAGGATATGCGAGGAGTTTTCAAACTTTTAATTTCTTCTCTCTCCAGTTGTCTCTTCACGTAGAATACCCAGAAGCCCTCTCTCTACTGTTTGAGGGCAGTATATGAAATTGCATGGAAAAGGGAAACAGTTTACCCAAGCTTTATGCTTCATGACTGAGAATCTTAGGTAAAAATACTCTTAGTGACTTCAGTCACTGTTTTGTAATCATGACTGCACAGTGTTCTCTGAGATATATACTGAATTTTCAGATGAAATAAATTAAGCAGCTGCTATACCCTATTTTTTAAGAAAAGCTGTAAATCTGTATTAAACAATGCCCTCAGCACATTTATTTGCCTTTGGCTTAGCCTCTAGCCTGAAGACTGTCCAACATTTTGTGTTACTCAAGCAGCGTGGTTTCCAAGGATTTTGCCATGTTAATGCTAACACATTCACATACGTGGTGCTTGGGCTTATTATAAACTTTAATTGTTTGTGACTGTCTCAAGCAGGGAATTTTCCTCGTGCTGCTGAAATTGCTTTCCCAGTCAATGAGACTGCACAGTTAGTGGAAGCGATGCGCAGCCTGGCTGCTGCCTCATTTGCATAGTTATTTCTGACTTAGGATATGTTATCTTGCCTCTCTTGTCAGCTGACTGGCAGAGATGATGGGAGTGAGAGTTTCCTGTCTGGGGAGCTCAATTAGCAGGTCTTGTCCAATGGTGTTGACCAAAAAAAAAATGGCAAAACAAACCTCAACTCACCCACCCCGTCAAACCCAGGACTGATTTCCTAACCTGGGTTGGATTCTGCTATGTTCAGTCATCCACCATCCTTCTTTTAATCACAATAACTGAGGAATTCTTTGTCTGAGCTCTGTTTCACGCTATTTTAGTGGTTGCTAAGTGAGATACTGAGGGTGACATTTCATCTTAACTTTAGCATATTATATTGTAGATCTCTCTGTCCCAACTACTTCCATTCATCTAAAATTCAGCTCATTTTCATAAAGGAGCATAAAAGATAGTCATTAGTATCGGTGAGACTCAGCATCTGTGGGTTTCCTTAGAGCAATCCTCCTGCTAGTGCTGGCTGGTTTTCCAGCGGAGTCTTATCTTCATTAGTGCAAGGTCATTGCCATTTCCTTCTTTCCTTTCTCCCTGTCCCCCTGCATCCCTCAGCAAGTCAACTTTAATAAATAAACTAAATTACATAAATGATCTTTTCTTTTCAGCTGCACTTAACGTGCCGTGATGCTGCGTAATTTCAAAAGTGCCGTTTTTAAGTGATGGCTGCAAACAGCAGGGAATCCAAACGCAAGGTCATCTCTGCCTACCTTTCTTTCAAAAACCCGCAGCCTGTTTTGTTAGAACGTACCAACCAAAGGCTGCTTCCCCGTGAAGTTGGAGAAGGGACGTGCGTGTTGCAATGAGTCCTGCAGGCTAACCAATATGGTTTCCATTGAGCCAATGCAAGGATATTTATGGAGGGATCCACAAAGGCTGTTCAGGCTTGAGAAGCTGTCTCCTTCGGGTTTCTTTTATAGCCGATGAAGAGATCCAGCTGATAGTCATGCAAAGAAGGAAAGCAGCTGTTCCTCAAGGATGTCTTGTCCTTCAGCATCATCCAACGCGGGGAGGACCTGTGGCATCCTTGCGGGGAGGTTTTGGAGGTGGAACATGCTGCGTGCTCCAGGCTCTCCCCTGGTGGTAAGCTCGGGGGCACCTATGGAAAGGAGCAGGCTCTCGGGGGGAGATTTTGATACAGAGTGAAAAACTAGGTGTCATAAGAAATACTTGCACTATGGACTCCAACTATTTCAAACTTCTGCTTGGAATTATTCCAAACCAGTCCTGATAAACATGGACAGTCAGCATCACTGTGAGAACTGATCTTACTCAGGAAATGACAAAATAAATGGCTGTTAATTCTTCCATGTTAGCTGGAAATGGTAGTGGCGCTTCAAATAGTGCATTTCTACTGTGTTCACAAAGCATTTGGTTAAAATAGAAAATCTAGTTTTTAAAAAAAACCTGTTTTCTCTTGACTTCTGTTGCGAGTTAAACTAGTTGAACAACTTCTGCGTGAAGCTCATATAACTTTAATGCCCTGTTCAGGCATTGTTTACTTGACAGGCTTGTAACAGCAACACTGCTTGAGCTCCTAGAAGACAAAATTTGTTTCATGCCTTGAGGGTGCAAAGTCCCAGGGCAGCAGATGGCCCTATGATTATTATTTCCAACCTGTCTTACCTGACCATTCCTTCCCTGTATGAACAGCTGTTTCATTCACTTCAGTGCAGCCCAGCCCGATCGGCTATTTTTCTTCTGCCCTTTTCTTTGCACATAACATAAATCTTTTCTTTCCTTTGACCTGGCCTGCAGTTCCTTCCACCTGTGCACGCCTTAAGCAATGTCAGACTCTTGCCAGATCCACTTCCCTTTTTCTAGCTAAATTCTTTTGAAACTAAACTTTTTTTACACCAGTGCTGAGTAGATAGAAGTGGTCTGTTCGCTTCTTTGATGATGCTCACTTCTTGAGTGCTCAGTGGGTATGAATTTAGTCAGCTTGCCCTGTTTCGTTGGGCTCAGCCCATTGATTAAGTGGCATGAGACTATTGATGTTAATCAGTGAGCGCACCCGCATTCTGCAACTTGCAGGGTTTCAGCTGTGCAGAGCACTTCATCGAAACCAGTGGAGTTAACGTCTTTTCTGGTATTGTGAAGGCAAACGTTCAAATTAGAAAATGTTAAAATTAAGATGTTCCCGTGCAACCTCAGTTTGACCTCCTTATGTGTAAATGCACTTGCGGGATGATTTTTAATTCTCTAATTACACATCTTTTCTGCAGGACCTCATTTCATTCACTGTGCAGGATACTCAATACTTAACAAATGAGCAGTTTCTCAATGTTTCATTTTATTCTTATTGCACAGGCTGGGGCTCATGTCCTATTTACTGTGCAGTACTCGCACTGTGCTGAATTTGGAAATACTGATTTCCATGAGGACGCTCATCATTCACATTTATAAGAAATTATTTTTAGAATCCTGCTTGTAGACAAGGTAGAAACGTCCCTTCCAGTTTATAGATGGACAGCTGGGGCAGATAAAAGCCTGAGAGATACTGAACTGAATGATGATATTTCCAGAACCTCAGCTATTGATGTCACATTTTTTTTAACTGTAGGGTCAGCTCCTGTAGTGATTAACCATGCTTAGATTCTGCAAATCAAATGACACAAGTGGGACCTCCATAAAATAAAGAATAAGTAGAAGCCACAGACCTTCCGCATTATGTAATTTGCACAGCATCACAGATTCCTGGGGACAGAGCCAGCAGCAAAATCCAGAATAGAAAGCATGAGATGAAGTCTTTCCTTTTGCTTATAATGTCTTTCTCTCCAGGCTTTGCATCATCTCTCAGAAGGCAGGGCAAGGGGACACTATAGGCGCTACCTTTGATCATCCTGCTATTCAATGTATTTCTTGGGCACCGTCCTTTCACTCCCTTAGGTGAGACAGGACTCAGGCGATGAAATCCAGTGACTGGCAGACGATGCACTCTCACAAAGTGAACTTGCTCAAGTTGCACAGGCATTCTAAGTTTTACCAATTCTTAACTTTGAGCACATAATTTTGTGGATCTGGTGTTCTGTTGATCTCAATTTTTAGCTTTCAGTCTAATGGAGACTTCCCTGTTATCACATCTTCCTGTAGGGAAGAAGAATCGTGGTGTGGTATAACAGAATAACTTGCAGCGCGGTAGATTTCTGTTGTTATTGTGACTCTGTGTCTTTCTTTTATTACATGGATGTGTTTTTCCTCTTAATCAAATGCCTTGATTCAGAACCCAGCGTCTGGCTTTATCCACTTTGAAACGCTGATAGCGGTTCCTTTTAGGTAACTTGAAATGCTAATAAGGATGTATTTGATACAAACTAATCCCTAAAAGGACTTGATGAAGTGCTGTAAGCTTATTTTTCTGAAAGCTGAGTCAAGTCCCACTTAAACATCAAACTGTCTTCCAGCATGTTCTACACAAAATAATGAGTAAATGAGGCTCTAAAAAAGCATCCCCAGACACATTTCTCATTTGGTTCTGTGATTTTTTTTTTAATAATGTGGAAATAGTGTCTCACTAGATTTAATTCTCTATTACGAGTAAAAATATGTATTCCCAAAATAGGAATATTGTGTGGCAATTTGAAGATCTAAAAGATAGCTTTTATCAAGGAAAAGTTGTTCCTGAAGAGGTCTCTGTAGATCAGCCACCTTAAGCTAGTAGGTAGCTATAGTTATAATCTACCTGCAGATCTTCTTACCAGGAATGTGAAGCAGTTGTAGAACTGAGAGGTTTTATGCAAATTTACTTGTGACACAACACAGCTTGTTTATTCATTTTTCTGAAGGAAAAAAAAACCCTTTTGCTGAGAAAAGTGGAGGGAAACGGTGATTTTTGCCTTTAGATTCTATGCAGAAGATGTAGAAATCATTTTGTATCTGTGAATGTCTGGAAGACATAATGAAGATGATGTTTAATTACACTGACGTATAGGAAAGTAAGTTGGACCAAATTTGCTGATTTTTAATAAACTTCTTAGGCTGCAGAGTCAAGGATGTTGCACCATGGTGGCAGACACGTTTTACTAATACTCTTCAGTGGCACTGTGTACATCCCTCTTTTTATATTTTATAAATAAATGTTTTATGTTCTTGTAATGACCTGGATTTCATTTCCTGTGGCTACCTACGTATACAAGCACCCGTAAACTTTTACAGGTTACGTAGATGTGAAAGGCATCAGGTTTAGAGCTGAGGGCATAAAAGAACATCTTGTGTGTTATTTGAGCCTCTGCTACTTTTTCTAGGAGGACAAACTTGATTTTCTGTGTGCTATTATACTGCAGAATCATAAACAGGAGAGTCATAAATGGTGACCAGGTATTAAAATAATAATAAAAAAATCCTGAACTTCTAAAAATAACTGAGTAGGAAAAACTGACGTAAATTTTAAAGGTTTCCACTGCATGTACAAAGTTTTTTTGTGCAGAGCTGTTGAAATGCAAGTGCTCGTCATTAATTCAGCAGAGATTTTTAATAGGCTCATTTGAAATCATTTACAATTAGAAATAGGTTTTAAAAATCTGAACACAAATTTTTGCTTTTTTTTCCCGTGAAGGACAAAGACGACTGGAAAAGCTGTGTCATGTTTTAGCACCCTGCTTGAACGTCACGCTATGAGGTGGTAACAGATAATAGCTTCCATGAACTGTGGAAATGGTACAGAAACCACTGATGGTGAGAATACGAGGAATGTTTAAAAGTTCTGTTGCTCAGCAAGCAGTATAAAATAATTTCCACATTAAATTTCATCCAGCCCACAATTCATTTTCTTTTCTGGAGCTCAGATCAAATGTTGCTTTTGCTTTTTGGCACGAAATAACAGGACATCAGATTCTGAGGGCCTGATATCCTTCTAAAAATATTAATTCACTATGGATATCTTCAATTTTAAGGCAACTGCCCCTGGGCTACTAGAGACACCGAACTTGAGAGTTCCTTAGCATGAAGTTAAGCGCTTTGGCAGATAGGAGGACTATTTATTTAGTAAAACTTGCATCTTATGTATTTCTAAGACTCAAATATATATCAACAGGGTGTTTTACCTGAGAGGTGGTAGCAAAGTGCATGTATGTTTGTATATGTCCTTTATGATTTACTTCAATTCAGATGCTGAGTCTTGTTTCTTCCAGTCTTGTCTGTAAGTACAAATAGAAGGTGAAAACATGCTTTGTAAGTCTCCTTTAAATATTTTTTTGTGGTAACAGCTGAACTTATGTTGTAAAGTCTGAAACAAAGAGGGAATCGTAGTGGTCATTCTGCTTTTTAGCTGGCAGAGATACAGAATGGAGACAACATGGACAGTGGATTTGCTAAGGATCTTAAAAGCTACTGGCCTTGGTTTGTTGGGATTCTCAGAGATCAAAGACATGTCCAGTCTCAGGGAACAAAGCAGATAATAGAATTTCTTTGGTATAACTCTGAGTACCCACATAAGGGAAGATAGATGAATTCAACTTGTGATTCAGAAAGCAATTGAATGATTTTTATTTCCTAAATCACTTATATGAATAGAATATATCGAGACGTGGTGCAGGTCTTTAGTGGAGCTGTGTCACCTGTCTTGAAAGGGTGTCTCGTAACTAAACAAAACATAATTTGTTGCATCTAGTTTTGCACGGCTCTGGGGTTTTCTGCACATCTGCTGAGCTAAACTGCCAGTCAGGTATTGTGTCTCCCAGAAAAGGAAAGTCTACCCTTTTTGTTGACGTAATCATTTATATACAAATTTATTTCAAGCTGGATTGTTATTGGACAGAAATTAGGATAAAGAGAAACTCGTAATTAAGGCTTACACATGGAGCTTGCTCTTGATGCTGTTGAACTGCACCTTGCTTTGTTGAATCTAAACATCATCATTGATGCCTCTCATCTTAACCTTCAGGAAATTGTCTGCTCCAGGATTTTGCTAGTTTATCTTAGAAGTTTCGCAAACCATGTAGTGTTAACACATAATCATGTCAATATATTTCAGAGACCTGCAGTGACAAAAAGTGAGCTAGCTTTTTCTTTTGAAGGTGCAGCTAGAAACCAGAAAATAGGCAACTGAGTTTGTAGCAAAATGCCAAGTTGACATTTGAATCAAGATGGATTTGTTTTAGTAGTTTGACTTTGCAGTGTGAATTTAAATCTCTCTTGTATTGTGTGCATAGTGTATAAATACGCTGGCATAAGGTTGCATGGTAAGAATTAGGAAGGAAAACTTCAACATCAGAAGCAGTATAAGATGTAAAATGCTAATGAATATAAATGGGAATTAGAAGGCGGCTAATAAAACCAGGATAGTAACTTTTTAAATCAGGGTAATGAATTATTAAAAATAATCAATGTTATTGAACAATGCAAGTTCTTGGGTTTTTTGAGAGAAAGATTTTCCATCTAAATTGAAGGTCAGAGTGCTTGTCCTTTTAAATACCTGCTCTGGCATTGTTGTAGCATTTCAAGCTTTCAGTAACTAAGTAGTGAAAAACATATGTTAGGAAGACTTCTGTTTCCCTAATTAAAGGGAAAAGGTGTTAAAGGGGAAAGGTACTGGTGAAACTTCTTTATTTTGGGCCTGGAGTCTCTGTTGCCTTGAACAAATAGGTTTCTAGGGATTGTTAGTTATCCTCTCTATGCCCATTGTGATCGTAAGGTGGAGGTTATGGGAACAGAGGATGAAACACAGCAACTGTTTAAAAACATCTTAGTGACACCAAACCAATATTTGGTCTTGTCTATGCTGCTAAAACCAGAAATACACAAAGGTTTCTATGCAAGACAAGTTTGAGAGACCATATGTGAACCACTTTTAGGGTTTGTTTTTTTTTTCAGATACCTCAAATTACAAACTAGAAGTTTATTCCTCTCCCTAGCTTTCTTCATCAGCTTGTTCTTCACTTAAAATGATGATACAGAAATTTCCCCGGTCTGAATTTTCCTAGGATTCAACCTTGCCTCCTTCTGCTCGCAGTCACACGCATTCATAGCTCTATCTTGGCTGCATCTGTAGAATGAGTTAATATTTCACCAAGAAGCTGTGCTGGCTGGCTAGATCGCCTGGCCACCCTGTTATCCTGATGTACGTGAAACGCTACTGTTGACAACAGAGAAGCGTGTGTTACAAAACACAAATAGATTATTCTTCTAGATCCAGTTCTCTCCAATTAGCCTGGCTGTCTTCTTTCCTTGTCTGAATGTACAAAGGCACACGGAACATCAGGGGTTGATAAGCTGTGATAACAGTCGCATAATTATTTTCATCAAATAACTTTTGCTGTAAAAAATAGCTGTTCTTTATTTCTTTTGGGATATTTGAGTTTGTGATACTTCTTGGATCATTCTCATTGCTTGAGGTACTTTTTAGAAATCTGTTTTTCTTTTGGGCGTGATCATAAATCATTTGATACTGAAATGGGCAGATAAAATACAATTGATTACACGGGATTTTATTCATCTGGATGCAGATCACACGTGTGGCTGCAGGACAAGACGGGTTTGAATCTCTTAGGGAGTTACTGAACAAGATTAGTATGTTTTCTAATAGAAAAAAAAATTATAGTTCCAAACAAATTCATGTAGGTGTAATACCCACAGCTGTGTGAGTTTAAATGTCATCCTATTCTGGCTGTATAACATGAGTGTGCTGGGAAGCATCCCTGACTGCACCGTGATCGGTGTCAGGGGGGTTTAACCACGTGGGCGCCTTGACTCTGGGAAGGGGCTTGCGGAACCTTAAAAGAGACAAACCCATTACGTGCAGTTCCACCAAAAATACCAATTATGATTTGATTTCCTCTTATCAGTTGTTCACATGCTGATATAGATTAGTACATGTGTAGCCCAAACTCTTAAGGGTTTCAGTTGTAATTGTGTGTTCATAGCAAGTTTATTAAGACAGTACATTCCTTTACCTGTATTTCTTCCTATCTAAAATGTATCATTTCCATTTATAAAGTCTTGGTTTTAAAGTCCTGGTTTGGCTTTTGTGATTCTCATTAATCCTGCATCTGCATGCAGAAGGAAGCTCGAGGAACGATTTTTCTTGGTGTTTGGACTAAGCACTGGGCTCTGGATCTTTTTAACATATCTCTCGTTAAAGCTGAACACATTTGATTTGCATGTGGTTTGGACTGGAGTTTACACCTTGTTTTATTTTTAGCTCAGTACTAACTTCTTTTAAATCCATAGAAAGACAACTTACGTGGCATAACCATACAGCATTGTGTATTCTGGAGATTTAAAGACTTTCTGTGGGCTCTACATTAGAGTTTTTGCCAGCTTCTGGAAGTCTTCTCCAATGAACCACGCTGTTCATACTGCTTCCTTTTACAGTCTTCTTTCTGTGT
The DNA here is from genome assembly GCA_013389865.1 of Piaya cayana. NCBI lineage: Eukaryota > Metazoa > Chordata > Aves > Cuculiformes > Coccyzidae > Piaya > Piaya cayana. The sequence continues at coordinate 59,276 of WAAB01018164.1, forward strand.
ATCAGCTTGATACTACAGAAACTTGCATGTTGCCAGACATCATGGAACTTATTGAACTGCCAAAATACCTAATTCCAGACATAATTTTTTTGAGCACCAATGGTAGTCGCACAAGGTACAAGTGCCAAGAGTATGAACACCTTCCCTTTGCTGGTCTCCTTAATGTGCTGTATCAAAGCTACACCAAAAAGTGCTTTCTGGTTAATGAATTATTAAGCTTTCTAATTTTTTATGAGCATCTATTGGGATTCTGCTAGTGGAGTAAGCAAATAAACAGTATGTTCACCTGTAGTTTGCACTGACAGCAGTTCTGTGAACAATAGAACAAGGTATTTTGTGCTGAAAATAGAAAAAAGGAACAGCGACGACTGGCTTACACTGCCGGGCTTCCTGGGAGTTTAACTAGCAAGCTTATTTGCAAAGGTGATTCCCCTTACTTGACAGGAAGAAAGTATTAAACGTTTTTACAAAAACCCTGTCTTTTTCTGACCAAATGTACCAACTTTTGGAATCTCACCATAAATACCAGTGTAATTGCCACCTGCTCTTATTCTCTTTGCCTTTTCCATCTGGATACCAACGTATCTCTGTAAAAAAACATAACGCACCTACTAACTCATCAGTCCTCTCTCCTGCCTCATAAACTGTAGCACTTATGGGATGTTGTAATGTGGCTTTAGCTTGATCAAGAGTGGAGTGTGACCTTGCTGAATTAGCGACTCAATCTGGAAGGACGCTCAGAGTAGGCATTGAGTGAGCATCAAGCAGAAATATGTCTGTTCAGAAGCGATGCAGGGGACAGTTTGGGGGGAGCAGTTAGTGTATCCATAGCTGTCTCTGTGCCACTGTCGGCCCATTGTGAAAATCCTGACTAGCACCCACTTTAGGGAGCATAAATATACAGTGGAGATTGGTGTCTTTATCACATCCTCTTTCTAATGTTGACTGGTTGTTAGAATTCCAAGAAACAATTAAATATGAACTCTGTTGTGAGCTTTGCAAGTTGGTTGGCTTTCCTCTTTCTGACTGAGAGGAAGGTAGTCTGAACTATTTTGTTTCATATTTTGATTTCAAGTGTTAAATTGATTTGCTTTATTCTTCGTGGCAGTTCTGGGTAACTGGAAATAAGAGTTAGCATGCAGAATGCACCTGGATTCTGAGTTCCTCCTGGGTGCTGGAGGGATCTCAAACCAGCGCAAATACGTGGCTTGACCCACAAGCCTTTTTGTGTGACCTAGGAACCTGGCAGCTCCTTCCTTAGTCCTTCCAGCGTTCATGTTTTACCTCTTTGGGATCTTTACACCCTGTAGAACAAGGCAATGCTATTTGTATGATACACTTTACTGGTTTTATAAGGAGAACACTGGAGAAGGGTACAATAGGTGTGTGTTGTACTCAGATCTGTTTTTACACTTGACCCGCTGCTGGGTTTGGTAGCTGATATCACAAAACTGTTGCTATCTCTGACGTGAGGTGAAAAATCTCTGTCTTTAGCCATTTCTCACCAGGGCAGCGATTTTGTGATGGTACTTTGGAATCCACTTTGAACCAAAGACTTAGCAGAGCACACAAAGGACCTGTGAAATAGATACTTGTACCTGTGAAGTAGATATTTCTCGTGTTTCCACCTCACTAGGGCTACACCTCTCTGCTTGAGGGGCTGAAGCTTCGTTGGTATCAGACGTACTGTGCTCCTAGTAAAAATGTGTCAAGGGCCATGTAAGCGACCCCTGAAATTACCTGTCCACTGGATGAATAGCTACTTGAATAAATCACATTCTGACTAAAGAAATTTCACCTGTACCTTTTCCTTCTGATGTAAATTGAGGTGCAGTTCTTTTGCATGCTACGAAATGTCTGGTACCTACCAGTTTAACATGAGGGCAAGGGAATGGATTGATCTAGATTCAAAATTAATCACACCAGGTTTCTTCTATCCATAAAACACTGTATAAGTAATTGATGTGATGACATACCCCACCTCCAGTACTAACCTTCCATTGGTTCCCTTAGTTTCCTGCTATTTTTCTTTATGGTAACGGTCTCAATCTCTTCCTTCAGTTCAATCTGGTCAGCTTTGTCCTGTGATTGAATAAGAGATGGGGAAGCCAAAAGCCTGGGCTAGTGCATCCAGAATCATTAATTCAGTCAGTCAAACAAATGGGAGGCGAGAGAACAAGAAACATTGACCAATTGGTCACATGGCGGGGGATCTGCCCTGGAGCATGAAACACACTGAGTTCAGCCCCTGAGCTGGATGGTCACAAATGCCATAATGATTTCTTAGCATGGCCCTGGCTGTGGAGGCTCCTGCCAGCCTGCTGAGCAAGCTTGGCCGGGCTTCTTGAGATTCACAGATAAGATTTATTCCTGAAGCCTGACCTACATGAGTGTGTATCTAAATGTGTGAAAGCTGTGATTTGATGGCAAGCAATGAAAGGTCATAGAAAAAGCAGGCAATGCATTTAAATCAAAATGATGAAGCTGGGTAATTTCATTAGCAACAGTTGTATTTACTGGAAGTCACAGATGGTGCAGTTTAGCTTATGGCCAATTTGTTAAGACAAAATAAGTATAAAGAAAGAAATATTCCAAGTGAGAGGTGGTTAAAAATTAAATAGGCACCAGATGGCTCAAGATTGTCCTTCATACAGATTTGGTGAAAGAAGACATAAACAATCCAAAAGCATTTCTGAATGGGACACTTACAGGCTGGCTAGGCCTTTATCAGAGCTGGGTTTAAAAGCAGAGCAATTAAACCTCCCTCATGTTGTAACATCTGACATCCCAGCAAAATGTTCTCTGAACTTTCAAATTATTTTCTGTCTGATATGTTTCTTAAACTGAGAAGCAAGGTAAAGGGAGTAAATCCATATGTCTTTCAACCTTCAGCTGCTGTTAAAGTCACCTCAGCTTTTATTTGAAACGAGGAGGAATTTTTTTCCTCTGCAATGTGTATTCATACATCTAGATATATGCATGGCAGTACCCGAGCCTTGATGCTCAGAGAAATAACAGCATCTTAGATCCTGCCCGCCTTTGAGAAATGTTAGCAATTGTTACAGATCGCTGATGATAAACCAAGGTTACAGCCCTAGATTGTCTTCCAGGAGATACGAGCTCTTCTTCCAGGCTGCATCACAAATATTTAACTGGCTCTATAAAACAATTAACAGTATGTATTCCCCGTGTTTCTAGGTGGATGACATGAATCTATTATGTATAGCGCCTTGATTCTCTTTTCTGCTCGTGTGCGTGACATAATGTTTCTTACACAGGTAGATTAGGGAATTTATGATCTTCTGTCCATACTAATGTACAACTCTGTGCAATAACAGTAAATTGAACAGTTAAAAAAAAAAAAAGCTTAAAACATTATAAATGATTCCAAGGAAAAGGAATCAGTGTAATGTCCTGCAATGTGTTTCTATGAAAGCTCTTAATATAGGTGATACTGGAGGCACATCAGAAATGCCTTTAAAGCAAGCTGCATGTATGGAGCTGGTTTCCCGGGGGCGGAGGGGAGAAGGAAAGCAAAGGAAAACAGCCTTGAATGAGAGAGGCAGCTGGAGACTCTGTTGACTAATTAATGAGCAACATACACTTAAGAGCTTTTACTCATCCTGCACTAGCTTTGCACATTTTCTCCTGCATGTTACATTTTCTGGGAATGAAAGCTCTGCGAGCGGTGCCTGCTTGCAGGGAAAAGGCTACGCTTGTAAGGATGGATGCCTGTACTCATTGCAGGGGGATGGAAGCATTTACAAATGTCCTGGAAAGACCTGCAAGAGCCCAGATGGGGAATATGATTTGAAGAATTTTACAATCAGATTAAATGAAAAAAAAAACCCCTCAGAAATCAGGATGATCCAGGAATAATTTTCCCACATGCAAAGGTAACAGTAGTGCACACGCACCAGCTCTAGCCCTGCCAAGGAAATACACTCTTCCATATGGAAGACACTGTCTCAGCTGAGTTGTACCTATGAGCAGAAAGGCAACTCACAGTCATGGCTTTGTGTTCAAGTCCATGAAAGTTAGGGTAATAATGATTTTTTCAAACTTTTCTTAAAGACAAATATAAAAAATCCCCCTGTTTTACTGAGCTTGACTAGAAATAGCACAAACTCTTTATCTATCTACAAGGCTTTTTATTTGGGAAGAGAAACGGGGGGAGAGTGGAAAGGCAGGCAAGGTGGAAATCAGGCTATTTAAAGCGTACACTGTGAAAACTTTGTATTCAGCTACTGCCTTTTAGTTATTTTTCCCCTTTGGAGACTGGTTATATCTGTGTCCAGGCAGCGAGGCTTTGGCTGCGTTTCTCAGGATCTCTCACCTTCTGCCTGAAGTTAGACCTGCTTTTTATTCAAGTAGTAACGGCAAACCCCAGCAGTATCTACGCAGATGACCTGTGACTCCTCTCTGTTCCACAGGTATCACAGGACCTTCATGTTCCAGCAGAAGGTCCTGGTTCATAATCATGGCTCTCTTTCATGTTTATAAGCAAATGCAAATTGTCTTGGACTCAGGATTGACTTGGACTGAGGACTAACCCCAGTTACAGAAATAGTGCTGGGCATGGTGTGTGGTTACCAGTGTTGGAAGCTAATCGCGTTCCAAGGTCAGGCAGCTGCTTGTTGCTGATACTCTTTGTTACCAAAGAGTAGGGGCAGTGGCATAGGTGGAAAGAGAGTTATGGGTAATGAATGGCAGGATGAGTTGGGGCTTTGTATGGAATGGTTGGACTCGATGAGCCAGTGGGTCTCTTCCAACCTGGTTATTCTATGATTCTATGATTTGTAGATAGCTGAAGAAATGCTGATGCTCTGAAATACGTCAGCTCCTTTTTAAATGTGGCAGTAACATTACAGCAGGGAGTACATAAAGCTCGCAGGTTACATAGCAAGAAGGTTGTAAATGGAGAGAAGTTTCAAATCTACATCCCATTTTCTTCTGGGTCAGTTACATGATTAAGCAGGTCAGCTGTTGGTAAGTCAAATAAAAATATTGTTAGAGGTGAATTTTGACTAATTTAAAACTCTATGAATTGATATTGTGTATATCAATAAAGAACATCTGAGGCTTGGTGCTAAGCTGCTGGTAGATGCTGTTACGTGGTACGTAAGTGGTATTAGAGGTGGTGCTCTGGTCCTGGTGTTCGTTACTGTTACTTTCTGTATTTGAAACCCATATAGTTTAAATCATGCGTTGGTTCTTAGCTGTTGGAATCCATAATGCAGGACTGCTCTCAATTTTCTTATTTTTGCTTGTATACTTTCAAGATTCAACGAACTTCTTTAACTAACTAGTTGCGTTGTGCTCCCTTGAAGAAAATTTTTAGCTGAATGTAATATTTTTCTAGCAAACCTAGAGCTTTAAATGTTTTTATTATGGAGATTTTGTTTTCAAGTGCCTACCCCAGTGTGGCAATGTAAGGTAGAACTCTTCTAAAGACCAAAGACAGATAAATTGAGACATTTGCGTACTGCATTGAAAAAACTCTTCACAGTTTGTGGATTTGCCTGCTAAGGAAAGTTTTTGGATTGTGCACATCATTGCTGCAGTTGTTCAAATTGTCTTGGGGGCAGTATTGAAAGTCCCATTATTTGCCAGGAGAATAAAACTCCATTTAAATCTGCTAAGCTGAAACCACCTGAAAAGAATTATTGGTCCAATTCATCATTCCCAGAGGTGCTTACAAGCAGCACGATGTGGCAGCGGCTCTCTGTTATAGCCAGAAGAAGGCTCAGAAGCGTGACTGAGGAGCTCGATTTACATGAGTTGTACGAAAGGGGTTTTTTCCGATTACTTTGCTAGCGTGTGGGATGTGTGCATGTAGATGGAAACAACAAAGGATTTTGTATACATCTCCTTTAGTTGCTGCCATGTGAATTGTTGTGCAAGGGAAACCTTTCTTGACAAATGTTTAGTCCTGCAGTAGGTGTCCTTCTGCTCAGTAGTCACTTTGTAGACTGGCTCATTTTTGGGTTACGGTCTCTGCCAATACGATTAAGTCCAAGATGCTAAGGTTTTTCTTTCCAGGACACAAATTTACCACTTTTTTTTTTTTTCTCCTTTTTCTCAGATGACTAGTCCTGGTTCTATCCTCTGTAGTCTTGAAAAATTAGCTTTGATGAATGTTTCTGTAGGGTTTGCGTGTCTTGAGTCTGCTCAGTTTTACTGACCTATAACTTATGGCTCTACCTGCACCAACATCAGCAGAATAATCTGTAAAATTGGACAGTTATCCTAAATGTTAGTTGTATTATGAATTTTGTGTTAGTAGGTTATTTTTGATTAGCTTTGTGCTCAACCTGTATTATAAGTGTACATAAAGTATCAGGGCTAGAGTGCAAATTCGTATACAGGACTTTGGAGAACTTCACTGCAAAAACCTTGCTGTTCACATGTTCCTTTCTCTAGGGCTGACTCAAGACTCATTGATAAACACCTCAGAATTAGAAACCAGTTCAGAATGGGGGGAAAATCAAGGAATATGTAAACCTGGGATTGAAACCTCGATTAAAAAAAGTTCACAATACATTTTGTAAACAGGTGTACATTAATGACATAAGAATTTTTCTGAAGCGCGTAGAATAGAGTCTTTGAGGAATTGGAGCAGCTCTTGGATGAAGTTAGACTGATCCAGAAAAATAAGATTTTGATCAGTGGAAACAAGGTGGAAAGTTCTACGTAGGTAGGATAGAAGGCAGTTCATGTTACGAGGTTCTGCTGGCACAGAGTTGCTTATATGTCCCTTTGAATCCTGTCTATACTGCGGGAAGGTTGATGGGTTAAAGAAGAGCTTATGAGAACTGCTTGGATCCAGATTCTAGAGAGACCTTGTTTGCTCCAGGGTCACATGGGGATTTGTGAAACCACCCAACTTGGAGCTCAACAGAACTTCACAGGTTTACTTCACCCTTTCTGCTCAACAGGGGAGAACCTTTCTGGGAGGAGGATGCATTTCAGTAGTGAATTATGATTTGATTGTTTGTTTGTTGTTTCTCTCCAATTAATTCTTTTGCGAGATGAGAAGATCAAAGTTGTAACGACAAACTAGACAGAAGGAATTGTGCAGAGATGTGTAAGCTGGTAGATGAAACAGCAAGTACAGTGTGTATATACAGCAACTAAGAGCTGTCAGCCAGCCATAGGAACTGACACGATACTTAGTACTTTAAGAGCAATTTACATCTTCTAAGGACCATACTATATAAACACTAATTAATCTCTAATCAACTTATTTATATGTATTAGCCAATTAATCTCTAATTAGTTTATTTGCAGATTCTTTCACATTGGGAACTAATTTAGGTGAGGTTTAAACCTCTTGGGACTAGTTCTGATCTCTCAAAGAGGTGTAAGTCAGGAGGATCTATAAATCCATTATAATACAGGCATAGGGATACAGCAGTGCAAAACTGCTCCAAGGAATGTATAAATAAGGCTCGCTGTGAGTTCAGAGAGATGCGCTACACTATGAAGCAACATCAAAATGCTCGGAATTAATTAGCCAGTGTCGATGGGGTTTTGATTATAGAGTTTTGTTAGTTTTTAAATTCATTTCTTCACAGGGCCACACGTTACTTGAGGAGAATTAGCAGGAGTGTGCGAAAATGGTTACTGAGCCTGAGCTGGCAAAATTCCTGCTAATCGCCTCTTGTGGGCAGAGCTCTGAGCGACAGAAGGAGAGTGAGGAAAAATGAAACTTAATGTTTTTAACATGGGAAATTTGTTCTGATGCCACTTTCCGTGGCTGAAGATACCCTTCAGAGGGATACTTCTGACGTGTTTGGCTTAATGATCCCAGGTCACTTATCTCTTCAAATGATCAAGATCAAAACATGCACAGTTTTCATAGAATCGTAGAATCACCAGGTTGGAAGAGACCCATTGGATCATCAAATCCAACCGTTCCTATCAAACACTAAACCATGTCCCTCAGGACCTCATCCACTTGTGCCTTAAACACCTCCAGAGAAGGCGACTCAACCCCCTCCCTGGGCNAGCGAAGGTGCTGTTTGTTTTACAGAGTGGTCTGATCCTGTCTCTGGACTACTCTCTGGATTAATGTGAGGGAATGAGCTTTTCCCCAGTATTAGAAGAGACTGACTGGTTTGAGTGCTTCAGTGATGTCCATTTCCAGTGTTCTCCTTTATCGTGTATAGGGCAACTTAAACCATTTTGAAGCATCCCCCCACAGTGGTGGCAGTGCAGAAGCAGCCCAGCTCTGTCCTCAGTCAGTGCGATGTCTGTTCATTTTGGAGCAGGAAAGAGCCCAGGTGTGGAAGCAGGAGGGAGAAGGGTAGTTCAGCTCTAGCTCTTGAGGATTTCCAGGACCACATTGCTTCATGCCTTGCCCATGTAGATCACTAACCAGAAAACATAAATAAAATCTGAGCCTAGACCAAACTGTAACTTTACAAAATTCCTGTGTGGTTTTATTTGCTGTGCCATTAGGGGAGAAAAAAAAATCTATTAATTCTTAGAAAGTTATAAGACTCCTTATATTACTTTCCTGAATTAGTTAAATCAGCCAAAGCAGACAGCCCTCCACTTACTAAGGCTGCAGGAAGCAAACTGCCAAATGCTGACACTGGTCACGAAACTGATATTTTATTCAGATGTCCTTGCAGCATAGAGCTATCTGACATCATGTTTATAGCCTGCGTGCGATAGAAATATAAGAAATCGTATATGTTTTGGTAGGTAGTGTTCGTATTCAGTTGTAATAATTCACAGTGTTGCTTCAGGGCTTCCATATTGCTTTGGGCATAAAGCTGTATTATAAATTACAGCACACAAAGCTGAGTTTGACCTACCAGTTGATGCATAATAAACTGACTTAATTCTGAATATTAACTACATATTGTGGCCTAGAGGTTTTTTTCCTCTCTAAGTGTAGTACTGAATTATACAAGAATCTTTTTCTCTTGGGTGAAACCTAAATATAAATACATTCCCAGTCTTAATACCACACAGAAAGGTGCCATTGGGAGAATATTTTCATCCTAAATATTTCTTATGGCAGCAGAAAATAATTTCTGAATATTGCCAACCGCAGGAAATAATTCTGGAGACTTTTCAATAAGTAAGCGTCAGGAGATGATGCACATCTGAAGGAATGGTTGGACTCGATGATCCGGTGGGTCTCTTCCAACCTGGTTGTTATATGATTATAAGATTACATGAGTTTAGTAGTCGTCACTGTACGTAGAGAAATACTCTGACTGCAGCGATATATTATTCCTTGTTGTGTCCTGACCTGCCTTACGAACGTGTGTTTTAATGGATCCTGGTTCAGGTCTAGAATTTTGCCTTAGGCTGAAGTACATGGTAAACAGTTTCAGCTCGGGTCTAAAGTGAAAAAAAAGATATGGTCAAACCATCTTGAAATTTAAATTCACCTCACCAAGTTTTTCCTTTGGATCGGTAATATATGTAATATGATCTGCGATATACCTGCCCACTGATACAACCAGAGGCGTGTCTTTAGAGACTCAATCAAACGTGGTCATTTCATACCACAGAATCATAGAACAGCAATGTTGGAAGAGACCCATCAGATCATCGAGTCCAACTGTTCCTATCAAACACTAAACCATGCCCCTCAGCACCTCTTGCTGCAGAAAGCTCCAAACTAATCCTTTAAGTTACTTAGCAACAATTTAACAAAACACAAAGGATCATGGAAAATCATGGGCTTCTGTAATTTTTTCATACAAAAAAAGTATTTCTTCATATTATACCAGAGGTAAAAATGTATAGATTCTATAGAGCATTTTCTGTGAAATTCTTACACATTTGGAGGATTGTTAATTCTCTGGGTTTAGAGTTCTAGGCCTTTGTGAACAGTTGGATTTCTCTGACATTTTCTTTTGTTTCTGTTCCTCCAATGGTGATGGTGAGAACCAGACGCTCCCACTGGGCTTCTCTGCCAGCAGGGGCATGAACTGAGCTTTGACCTGTATGAACTGTGAGGACTTGCCTCATTGTACAGTGCGATCCCCAGGAAAGCTGGGACCTCTTCCCATGCCCAGGCCTACCAGGTGATGGGTTCTTCATGGGGGATCTTTTTTAAGCCATCAACTGTCTTAAAAAAAAAAAAAAAGCACTATAAAATTCTCCAAATGCTGGATTCTCCAAAAATGGATGTTAAAGAATTTCAGTGCATGGTTTTCCTTGTGGTAGCTCAACAGAGGAGAAGATGAGGAGAATGGTTTTACCTCTGCTACCATCCTGCTGTGAGGGAATGGAGAGTTGGTCTGCTTGGGATATTCCCCTCCCCTATCCTCCTTGTTGAGGAAGAAAGGGTGAAAATTCCAGATCCCCAAGCTCTTGCCCTCAGGCAACAGCCAGACCTGTGGCATCAGTCGGGATCAACAGTGACCAGCCCTAAGGGTTGAATCAGAGGCGATCTGGCCATCGTTTCTTTGCAGGTACCGTAGTGGTTATCGATATCACCCAGGTTTTATTTATCCTTGCACAGGTGATACAAATTCCTTCTGAATGCTAAAATACATTGGAGAAGTTGTGATTCAAGAGTGCTTTAAATACCAAGTCATCAGTAAATTGTTTTTAAGGGGGAAAATAAAAAAGCTCATTTCAAAATATTCTGAAAATGGTCTTGAATCAGCTTTTAATTACTAAAATTTATTTTTTCCCCTCTATAGCATTTCTATCTCTACAATTTTTTACAGTATTTTATCCTGGAATTAAAACCTGTTGTGATATTCTCTCATTTTCAGTAGAGCCCTGGTGAGAAGCATACGACAAACAGCAGCACCCCCAATCATTTCCAGATACATACTTCATCTATCATAAATATTTAAAATTCAATCATTAATCAAAACAGCTGCATACTTCTTTCAAGTGATCACCCACTAGTAGCTTCAGAACTCTGATTTTCTTTAAAAAGCACAACAGTCCAACAACTGCTTTTCATAGATTTTCCCCTGACCCAGCCCTCCTTGCTGTTTCGCAGAAGGAGGGGTCACAGGCTCACTCTGTCTTCTAATAATCCTCCAACTAGCAGCCAGGTTAACTTGACAGCTGGAACTTCTTTCTAGGGATTGTTCCTATTTGTGGAGGCTGGCTCTGGGTTTTCAAAGTACTTGGCTGTAAGGAATCGATGCTATGAATGATGTTTTTTTTCCAGTCAAGGAACACCTAGAGAATTTTTTGTTGTGTACATGTAACTATGAGGAGCAGAAAAGCTGAAAAATTGTAGCCAAATTAAAAAAAAACCACAACAAAACAAAGCAAACACCAAACCCGCTAATCTTCACATTTTATTTCTAGACTGAAACCTGAAAGTCTCTGTAAAAGAGCCCTGAAACTCTGTCCTATGTGAATGCTTTAAACTCAGTGCGGTTACTTTGCCAGAATGAAAGGTTCTTGGCTGTGCTTTAAATTCTAGCTTGCAGTCGCTGTTATTTTAAACCCAAAGCCGATGCCTGGCAAACTGTAAGTGAAGCTCAGCACTGGCAGCAGGATAAAACTGTAGTGATGAGTTCTTATCTTGGCTGGTTCTTGTCTGGCAGTGTAGAGTGTTGGTTTGTTCTTTTATTTATTACACGTTGGCAATTGCATTTATAAGAAAATAACAGCTGATATTTATGTGATATCTGAATATGTAGCTTGTTACAGTCAGATTACATCTGTTAGTGCATTTATTGAAAAATGTATGTGAGGTATCTGATGATGTGACTATCTCCTCCAAGAGTGTATTGGCGTACGGTTGGGATTATCTGATATCCTAGACAGTGGAGAGACACACAGAGCCCATCCTCGTGTTATATGATGCATTGTCTTTTAGCTACGACATCAAGAACCCTTCTTTTTGCGCTCTTTGAGTCCCCAGTCTGCATTCAGTCCCAAGATTCATGCAATATTCTTCAGTTTCCAGCCATGTGATGGAGTTAGTGAGGTATGAAGCGAGCCGATGTCTGAAGTAACCCTTTATTGTCTGCCTCCTCACCCTTCAGAGGAGAATTCTTTAAATGACAGACTCTCTGCAAGTCTGTACGATTAAAGATAATGTGATGTTTAGAGAGCATTAAGGCTCTTTCCTCGTAGTTGTCTTTTCCTCATGTCATGAGCATTGTGGATAACCTGTTCCCCTCACCACGGGTCCGTGTGTGTCTCTGGCAGGCACTGAATTGCATTTCAGTCTGTTTATACAGAACAGTTGTATTGCAGTCTGAGGCAGTATGAGATGATAGCCTTGTTGCAAACCACCTCACTTGGCTTGTTTAACTGAATTTATTCATTTGAGGAATAAAAGGAGTAAGAGGTTCGTAGCTGGGGGTGAGGAGTCTCACTATTCACGTCATCTTGGCTTTCTAGTGTGTATTCTTCCAGGTTTGTGGACTCTTTCCTCCTGCGGGATATCCTCACTCCCTTTTCCCCATAATCTGTCTGCCTTGGAATTAGTGGTAACCTGGTTTGGTGTTTAGTGACCCATAATGGATTATGTTCCCAGATGTATCCCTGATTTTACCACCTGAGGCAGAAGAATATTTTGGATGTGAATTCTATACTTCAGTGATATCTTTGTTGCTGGGAGTAGGGATGAAGTAGGGAATGAAGTGCCATTCCATCAAAATTGGATTTTACAGTATTTACAGGTGCTCTGGTAACATGCACGTAGCTTAGGAGATCCACAATAAATATAGACTTCAGGTCTGTAAATTTATCTGTTTGGCTTTCTTTAGGGGAACAGCTAAACATTTTGTGTCAAGTCTTAAATGGACAGAAACTGACATTTTAAAAGCATAAATACCAGACTAAGAACAAGCCTAATCCGTGTGCCACTAAAACAATTGATGTGCTGTGTGGTACTTGGTATCTATCCTGCACGATGAGACAGTGCTGCAGTTATGGCCATTGAGTAAAACTAACGCAAATAATGATCACGGTGCATCTTTGAGAGTGGGCACAGTATTTGAACAGCTCTTTGCATTTCCTACCTGAGGGTCAAGCTAGAGTGAGTCCTTATTGAATGAACAACTATCCATTATAAATGAAGACTGCTGATTCATTTTCCTGGCTTCCCTTAGACAAAAATACTCCAGAGCTAGGAAACACGTTTGACATGTGTCTGTGAAATACTCACACTGCCTCTGAGGCAGAAATCCTGCAGTTTTCAAAGGCTTTGCCAAACTTTAAGTTTGCAACATGTATACATACACATGTATATATATACACACATATATATGTGTAGTGCAAAATATAGAATCAGAAGTTAATTCAAGCAAAGTTACACACTTCTCAAGATGGTAGTAGTAGGCATTAGCTTATCCTTCCCTCGTGAGGTGGTGAAGTTTCAGGAACTTCTTATTTGTCAGTCTATCAAGAACTACTTTTCCATTTATTAAACTAAACTGATGTCTGTTTTCAGTTCCAGAGCAAGCTGCTGTCAGGCATTATATATACACACGACCTTGGAGGTAGCCTTATCCTATCTGAATCCTTTACATACAGAAATAACACAGGGAGTGGGGAGGGGAGACACAGAACCAACCCTCTCAGGACAACAGTGGGACTTGTCTGAAACTTGATTTAAATCCCAGGTGGGTCCTCTGCCCACTAGATGGCACAGGCCTGTTCTTACGAATTTGACAGTTGTAAAAAGAAATACATTAGCTCTTCACAGAAAGGCTTTTCTGTCTATACTGGTGCAACTGTGAAGTCAAAGCTATTTAGATTTTATCTAACTGATATGTTGTTGGTAGTCCCAGAGAGCTTTCTAATGCCTTGGGACAAGCACAGAGTCTACCAGTGTGAGCAGGAACTACCTAAATGGGGAAACAGTCTCCACTGGTGTTCTTTCTATGGAGCTGATGATGTAGAAAACATGAAAAAAACCAACCCAGAAACAGAATAAAGGAGAGCCTGGCCCTGGAAGTAAATCAACTGAAGTTGGCACAGCTATTTCTGGGCCTGAAATGTAAGAGAACAGGGGTAGCTAAGGTCAAAGCAAAGTGCTCTGAAAGAGGGAAAGATTTCTCCAAGTCCATCCTGACCAACAAAAATCTTTATCTTTCTGTTGTTGCAGAAGGATCTGAATGATTTCTGCGCTCACTTGACCTAAGATTTGTAAAAAGCCAAGTTGTGCCCTCCACTTTGGCAGAAGGGGCTGCTAGAATGGAATCCAGGGTGTTACAGGAGGGTAGGAAAAAGAGCTCATTCCTTAAAAAAAAAACCCAGAACATTTTCGCCTCATGAATTGTGATTAAATCCTGCAGCAGTCAAGTTAGCGGTATATTTGCTGTCTCATGTTGCCTATATAGTAAAATATTTATAACATTTATAATGTATTGGATAAAAATTGTATGTCAAGTGTCACTGCAGTTTCCACAACTACCAACTCCCGTAATTGTTCAGTAGATCTGATTTGTGGTCTGGTGCAGAAGATAAGCGAATTCCTTGTGCAGTATTTAATTTTAGGCTCCGCGCTGCTCGTTCTATATCTTCATACTCTATTTTCATCATCATATAGATCTTTGTGATATGGTAGCCACTGAATGGGGGAGGAAGGCTGAGCCATGTCCAAATATGAGCTAGAACAGTTCTAGGTAACAACATAGGCAGATGGAGAAAACAGTGAATGGTCCAACAGCTCTACATGTGCCATGACGTGGATAACAGATTTCATATAGTTTCAGGTTTAACATTTCTTTAGTTAAAATGGCTTTAGCAGAGATTCCTAAGTAGCTGGTAAATTCTCCAGATATAAACTCCCATGATGACAATTTCTGCCTCCTTCCTAGTAAAGAAACAAAATGCTCAAATTCAACATTCAATTTTCAAGTGTAATCTCTTAGCAGGAACTGGAATTAATGTGTCTCACAACCTCTTCCAGCATTTCTCGTGGTGCTCTGGCTGATCATGAACAGTTGCCTGTTAATATTAGCTACTCCACCAGCTGGAGGCCGACACTGAACTTCACGGTTATAAAAGATATTCTGGAGGAAAGCAAGAGGTGACCAAACGGTGAGAATGCTTATGATGTTCAGACCTCTGTTCAGTCTAGTTGACAGCTGATGTGGGACAGAGCTTGGATTGTTGAGTAATTCTCACTGTGCCACCAGCAGGGAGATTTCTATATATTTTAAATAATGTCTCTGAGCTGTTTTGCATGCAGCTGCTGCCACGCTGCTTCAGAAAAGGCCATGGGCACTAAACAAGAAGAGATGTGCTTAGGTGGAAGTGGCTTAGCTTGTTGTAATGTAATTGAGGTCTGGAGCTAGATTATGGATATATGGTTTGAAGTACTCGGGCGTTCTCCTGGGAGGCACTCTGTACCCTGTCAGGGATGCCTTCCGCATTCTATAAGACAGGTAAAACATCTGTAAAGATCACTAGGTGAGCTCTTTGGATAGTTATATAGCTTTAAAAATGCATATGAAGCTGGATTTGTTTTCAAAATATGGGTACATAGCTCAGTGAATGAGTTTTCATCATGATTAAGCAGTGTTTTAAGGCAAAAAGATGCTGAAAACAGCACATAGACTTGTGAATCTGATCTAATGATAGAAGTCTGCTGTCTCACAAGCTCATTAAGGCCTTAAATATAGGTACAAAATCTTTCACTCCAAAGACATCTGAAGTCAAACTCGCCGTATTTATTTTGCAATATAATCTATTTATTCATAATAAGATTCTTGCATGGAATGTTTGTGAATGTAAATGTAAATGTTGCATTTTAAAGGCACTTCATGATTTGGGTAACTAGGCTGTCTACATAGAGAGAAAATTATCTCATTAATGATCTCCCCAGCTACTTAAATGGAGAACTGGTATTTCTTAACTTTAAGAATACTGATTAAGTAAGGAATTCAAGGCTGTGAAGGAAATTAGATGCATTACATGCCTAATTAAAAAATAATAGTGACGAATTCTGAAAGGAAAATTGGATCATAACAATGGGACATTCCTTGTAGGAGGGAGAGAAATTACCTTTTCCTTTTAGATGCACAGTGTGGTTTCAGACCTGTAAGCCAGATTGCTAAAATACAAATGTAGATACACAGACATTGACAGAAATGACAGATTTTCACATCTGGAAAACTGGATAACAACAATTCTGTTCGGGTAGAAGGCTGAAAATTATGCTTTCCCTTCTGATGCATGGCATGAACTCTAGATGAGCAGATACAAATTTCTGTTTGTATGAGTTGACTGTTTTCCTAAAAAGATGAAAAGAAATACTAGCTTGGAGGAACTGCCTTTTGGTGAGTTCTAAAAGAATTTTTGTGACAGGTCTAGGTTATTTTCCTGTGCTGCTTGCAACATCTTCTGTAGTGGTGTAAGTGATAAAGCACCATCTGACTGAATGCTAATGGTTTTGAGCTATCAAGCAGTAGATTATCCAGTTTGTTGTATACACTGCACATGTGCACCTGCTGGTTGGAAATGCTGATGCACCAGAGAGAATCTAGGCTGCCCAAGGAGTCAGCCTTGACCCATTTCTTTGATCTATGACTTGTTCTGTCTTTGATATCAGCAAAGAACTTTTCTAGCCACTTGTAGCTTGAGCAATAACAGCTTAAGGCCTGAACACTACCTGTGACTTCCACTCTATTGTGAGAAACCGTATACCGCACAAACCCAAAACTGAGGAGAGCTAGACTTTAAAGGAAAGAGAAGTAAGAAGATAGGAGAAGCGTCTTCTCCCCTCTCCTCTGAGGTTAGAACAAAAAGCGATCTGCTGAAGATGAGCTCACAAAAAAATGTCAGACTTTGTATATTTAAAGTAGAAAAATGTGACATTTATTTTCCAGATTAGAACATGTTAATGGGGAAAAAATGCAGCCATAATAAATATTGTATGAAAGGCTGCCAAGTAACAAAGCCTTGACAAACTCAGGAGAACAAGGAACTTCTGTTGATGCTACCACTTTATTTTTATATTAAATTCTATGTGCTCCTTCTGTGTATGCAGAACTCTTCAATGTCAGTAGGAGTTTGATGTAAAGGGCAGATTAACTGAGACATCACATTGATACATGTCTTCTAGAACAGTATGTGGCCCCACGACGCCGTTACCATAAGATACTACAGTCTCTGTGATGACAGGAGAACCTATATTGCTGAGGGTGGTCTCTGCACACATCTTTATAATTTACTTTTTTTTTTTTATGGCTGACAGGCCAAAAAGACTGGGAAAAGCGCCGTGGGATTCACTGCCAATAACAACTAATGTTTTTAAGAAGTAGCTTAAAAGAATTAGCAACCGTATCGATTATGAAATAAAATGGTGTTAACATATGTGAAATGAAACAATAATATTGAGAGTCGTTAAAAGGGGTCAGACTTTGCAGAAAGCCTTATAATCCAAACCATCTGAATTATGTCAATTAAGCTTCAACTGACTCTATTAAAGGCAGAAAATCAGAACTAACGCTTTGGACTTCTGAATGTGGATGGGGATAACTGATATTCTCTCTATGCGATATTACAACCCCTTTGCCATACTGGAGCTTGAAGCTGGTTCCCGTTCTGCAGGCCCAGAAGCACTGGAGGAGTTCAGCAGGCTGAGTGCGTGGTCTCAACAGGGAATTTCTGGTCTGCTCGTGATTTAGGCACGTGCAGGTTAGTGAAATAATTTGGGATGTGTTCAAAAAGCTGGCGTGTGAAAGGTTTGGACGTACAACTATTCAAAAAGTGAATTTTGAGGAAGTCGCAAATCTAACTCTTCCTGTAAAAAGAACTTAGAAGTTAGACAGAGGCAGTTTTGCAATGATGGCAAGAAGTAATTCCATTAATCAAGATGAATTTAAGGCTATTCTTCCTATTCTGCGTCTTATCTTACAAAAACATACTGTGCTGTTTTCACCTGAATTCTGATTACATTTGTAAGAATTGCAATATTTTGCTCTAAGGTAGAGGTGAATCTTAAGAAGTTTTCTTTCTCTTCAGTAATTTGCCTTTTGCTTTGTCCCTTATGAAGGCTGTTCTGCTGTCGTACTCTAACCATAAGAACTAACTAAAAATGCATATTTTTCAATGCAGAGTACTACAAAACGCAGTAATCCACTGAATAGGAAAAATAAATAAAGATAGGGAGGTTCAGTTTGAAGGCATAAAGAAATTGTGAACGAAACAAGGAGTATATTAGGGTAGCATAGTAAAATACAAAAATTTCATTTCAGATGTGTTGAAGGTCAGATAATTGTTAGTTTTCTTTATCTGATGTAGGATAGAGGACCTGAAGGGTATAAGAGAAGTGGCATAAAGACTGTTCTCCCCAGAAGTGTGTTTCTGTAACTCCTCCCATAGTGTGTTGAAGTGCTGTATGGGTATATCTGTTACTAGAAAACATAAATTTTGTCCTAATACTTGGGAGGTGATGGTATCCACAGTGGTCTGAAGTGTCCACTCTATTCTTCTGCACAGTGAACGTGGAATCCACATTAAAAAATTCACTGTCTTTCTGAATTAAACGTGTAATAGTCTGCTCAGTGAAATGCAAAGCCGTCATAATAGCCTTAAAACCCAGATTCACCCCAGAATGGCTGACTGAGCAATTGTAACAGCACCACTCCTGTGTGTGAGGATTAGCTAAATTCTGCTAGTTTTATCCACAAAGCTGGGTGAATCTGCAATGTGGCCATCCACAGCCTTATAGAAAGTGATCTGTCTTGCTCTCTGATTCTGGTTTCTCTGGTGTACTGGCCCATACCCTTCTCCAAATACCCTGAGAAAAGGCCAGCGCAGTCCCCAGAGCTGAATTTGAAAACCTGTGTGTAAGCAGAGCCACCTCTACAACACGGAGAGCCAAAGGACTCTGGGTCTGACCGATGATCAGTGCTGCCATGACAGTAATTTCTGTAAGCAGGGATTCACGCTTGCTGTAAAGACGGGGTGCAGGTTTCACAGACCTGTACGTAGTGATCTTTGTTGTCCTTCTCTTGGTGCCAAATGTAAAATGATGAAGAACAAACCATAACAGCAAGTATTTACCAAAGCACTGGAATCTGAAATATGGGTAACTTTCAATTTCATTGTGCATATTTCAGCTTGTTACCCAAACACGGGAACATTAAAGAGCTGTATATTACAGCTACAAAGATAAAATGGGGAGGAGGCAAGTGGAGAGGGAGAAATTAAGCAGCACAGGCAAGGGAGCAAAGCCTTTTGATACTATCTTTTCAGACTCAAGCCGTAGATTAATGAGGACTGAGCTTCTTAGGCTGCTTTGGAGTACTGCACATGAACTTCATCTGAGAGAAAAAGGACACTTTCAATGTAACCTTCACTCTCTAGTTCTGAACAAGCTGCTTGCTAATAATGTAGAAAACTTCAAACTGTCTCTAAATATTAAAGCATCAAGCCAAACAAAGAAAGAATGACTTACCACGGCGTTAGCACAATGTGAGTGACCTTCTTGATGTGACATTTGTTTGGCATAAGAAACACCTCCAGCAGATGTTTAGTAGTTAAAACTATTTGAGAAGACTTCTGTGAAAGTAGCTGCTGGATGATTTAAACAACACACAACAGGCTCTCTGCCCACACAGGCAGAGCCGTTTTTGTGATGTGTGTGTATGAGAAAAAGGAGGTGGTGCTTTCGGGCCCAAGTGGAGACGCAGGGCTCTTCTCTCCTGGCTCCTGCGCTTCCCGTGGGGTCTTGTGGAAATGTATTCTCCTCTGTAGCTCATTTATCCTACCTGAAAATTATGTGCATCTATTTGGGGTTTGGGGTTTTTTTTCCTTTTTTTTTAATATTGTGTTGGTTCTAAAATTTGTTGTCTCTGAAATGTTTTGAGCGACCCACTGAAAACAGTTTTACTGTTTGAGGACAAAAAGCAGCCTGTCCTTGCCTGAAGGACACACTTTCCTAATGGGATATTTTCTTTCCTGTGTCAGGAGGATGACACAGCACACCCTTTGTCTTGCCAGAGAGAAACTTGCCAAAGGATGCAGTTTAGAGCCGTGCAGGAAATGCATTTAGCCATGATAATTTCAGATTTGGATTTATCCCTTGGCAGCTCACAGGGGGGACTAAGCCTGCTGCTACTGTGCTCAGAGGAAGGGAAGCACCAGGGTTCAGATCCCTGTCTCAGATCCATTACTCTCATCGTGGCACCGCATAGGGGACCCCAGGCTGCTGGTGGCTGGGGAGGCAGAGGAATGGTTTTCATTTTGACCTGAAAATCTGCTGTGGACCCACAAAACCCTTTCTGATTAGCAGGTCTTTGAACTTGTTGCATTCCTGTGAAAGCTCCTTGGATTTTGACCAGTCCATTGCATCTGCATTTCCCGATGAGGAAAACAGAAGTCATCGGGAATTTTTGTAAGCTGAGGTGTCCTGTGCTTTATCAAACTCTTAAAAAGGGAAACATGAAGGAAGAGAATGGATGCAACTAGAATCCATTTAGTTTGTTGTCTTGATCAGAACATGCCTTTAGTGAACAGCTCGCTGGAGCCTGGTGGCTTACAGGTTTTGCCAGTACCCTTGGGGCTGTGCTGTTGCCTGACATATTTGCATATGAAAGAATTTCAGTATTCTAGTAACACAGGAGAAAAAGCAGAACACAGTCCACAGATTTCCATGCTCTGTGGCTCTGGTACTTCCTTGAATTGAGGTCCATGTCCAAAGGCTCTATTACCGGGGTAAGTACTAGTATAGTCTCATTTCTACTATAACTATATTGCTGCCTTTCCAGTGCTGGTATGATTTAACTTTCCTGCGAGTGTTTATAGGGAGATCTGCTTTGACATATCTGCTTTTCCTAGATTTGGTTTATATTGTAGGCTCTTAAAGAGGAGGAGGAAGTGCTGTTCCTTTAGTGAATAAATACTTTTCAAGACAAAATTTCAAGTGACATATCCCATTCTTATTTTTAAACGGTGAGTGGTGAAACAGCTTCAAAATAGGAGGGGAAATGAGAGGGTTTTCTTCATGTAAAAAAGCGAAATGAAGACAAGCTGCAGCACAAACTCAGTGCTGCTCGTGCTGCCTCATGAAGTGTACCTGCTTCCCAGGAAGTTCATGCACATTTGACCTGTTAAAAAGCTTGTTTAGGAGGAAGTTTAATGGCTGTTAGGAAATGCATAGAAAACATTTGTCTTTGTCTATTAAGAATGATAGGATGAAGCATCAGGGACATCTCAGGGCAAGTCTCAAACTCATCCAGGAAGTTCATTCACAAAAGTTCATTCTGGTATTGAGAATTCAGCCCTGAGTTTCCAACAGTTGTTGACAATTTTGATTGGGGTCCTTAAATGTCGCTTGGTGAAGCTATGGAAGGACTTGGACTCCATGAGAAATTGTGAACTGTCAGAATTTGAAAGAGCCATTAAGTGTATGACTTAATATCTAAGTTACACGCCTCTCCTTGGGACAGCAGAAAACTATCATGAGTTCCTTCCACATCTGAATCACTCCACTAAGGAACATAGAATAACTTCAGCTAAAATGCTTTAAATACTGTGAGTTCCATAGTATTATCTATAATATAAGGTTTGGTTGTCTGATTGGGTGTTAGCTATTCCCAGAGAGGAGCAGTAAAGGCCCTGATGCTGTGTAAGTACTGCCTAGCAATAACTAAAACATCCCTCTTATCAACACTGTTCCCAGCACAAATCTGAGTTAGAGCTTCATACTAGCTACTATGAAGAAAATGAACTGCATCCCAGTCAAAACCAACATAAAGTGTTTGGGGGAGCAGGTGACGTGCTACAACTGTCGCACTGAAACAGAAAAGCATAAAATCGGTACACGACAAACATTTTTAACAATATTACTCTCTGTACTCAATTCACATGACAGTTGTCTTGATTGATCCATTCTTGGCTCAAAGGACTGCATCTCAGACTCTGAAATGCCTCCCAACACCTGCAGTTGTCTTATCATTGTGCAATTAAAAGCTTTCCCAAAGCGTTGTGTGAGGCAGAGAGGCAGTCATTATTCTTACAGCTTCCTTCTTAAAAATATTAAGATTATTTTAATTTTCCTGACAGAAAAAACTCGAAGTACAAGGGCAGGAGAGTGATGAAAAAAACCCGTGGCAGTGGCAAGAACAGAGATTGCAGTCTGTGAAATCACTGGTGTAGGATGAGTGAAAAATCTGTCTGTAGCAGTAACACTCCTGGCTGCTTTAGCAACATGTGCGACTGTCCATTAGTGAAGCTGCTCTCTACTTGCCCGTGGTTTGGTTTTTCCTCCCAGTTTTGCATCTCAATTGTTTGAATTTTGCTAAGTTCTTGGCCGTTACTCTGTAGAAATAAGCTGTGCAACCAAATTGTAAACCCAGAAGAATATTTTGAAGAAATACATTTCAAACAAGAAAACCTTCTTATCAGGCTTCTGTTTGCTGTTGTCAGAACAGTCATGTGTCTTTGCATTTGGGTTGTCTGTGGATTAAAACCCCTCACTCTTCCCATTCCATATACGGTGAGGATTTTCCAATGCTTCTGGTCATTCTGAGTCTTTGCACTCGTAAAGCCCTTCATGGTCTCTTCCTACTTCTTTTCAAAATGAAAAAAACCCCCAATAAATGAAATTAGATTCCTGAATTACGCACGTGGAATGAAAATTATTTTCCCAATTGATTTTCCATGTAATGCATTTTGCATCTTAGGGGAGTTTATTTTTATTTGTTTGGGATTGTGTCTTCATTCAGTTGTCTGTAGTGATGTAATGGAACACATTACATGTCATGATGTCATGTGGAGCCTGTAAAATGCTGGTATGGCCCAGATTATTCCCTCCAGTGTAGAGTATTTGGTATTTAATTGCATTTGGATGTCGTGTTTGATAATGTTGATTGCTCACCAGGCTCCCTGTTAAGAACTTCATACTCTCTCTGTCATGATTAACCCGGATAACTTCACGTAATCTGTGTATTTTGTAACTCCACAGCTCCAGTCACTTTTGACGTAGCAGAGGGAATCTGGGGAGGAGCAGGATACTTGAGCAGATTGGAAACTACATTAGGAACTAAGTTATCGAGTTAGTTCCTCTCAGCTGTGTATGGAGCAGGAGATCCATTTCTATAATTTGAATTTATAGTTAAACCTCTGATATATGATTTCACTGCCCAAATGTTGTTGCTGAGATGCATCTCCAAGAAGAGTTGGGGGCCATAATAGCAGCTTTTTTGTACTTTGATGTTACAGTGCTATAGAATAGAATTTTTAAAAACTGATCTAAAGTATCGTAAACATCAGCATTATTGTGTAGTGCCATGCTGTTTTTCTCAAGGCATTATGAGCGAGGCTGTGTTATTGTTCACTCATTTCCTGCTTTTCTGTTGTTCTTTTGAGACTGTTTTCCAGCTCATGAACAGTCCTTGGTGTATTTACATTGCTGCAAGTAAAGGAATTGGATTCTTGAGAATTATTTAAATCTCTTTCTAGTTGAAGTCCAGTAGGAAAAGTGCTTAAGATCATATTCATATTATCAAAATAGCAAGGAATCAAAGCTAATTAACAGAGCTGTCTAAGTCTCAGGGCGTCAAGAGAAGTGCTTGTGTCTTTTTTAGTCAGAGTTAAATCAGGCGCTTGGCTCGTTGGCTGGAAGTCGGTGGTTAGTTGTAAGCTCAAGCTATTAAGACTACATAAAATCCTTGTGGAAGCCAACATCCACGCGGTACAAGTATTGGTTTCCTCAGAGTTGTGGGAAGTCAAATAAGTGTGGATCTTTGAGAGTGAAACAGGTAGTGTTTCTGTTGGTTAATGGTACTGAGAGAGTAGCTGCTCCCTGGCTTCTGGTATATAGTACGTGATTCCTTCATGTGGAGGCTTTCAACCTTCACGGGCTTTTGACTAGCAGCAAGCATTCAGGTTTGCCTTTCCTGCTTTGGAGGTGTAGAGTGCCTGTCAGTGTAGTTCTCCCTTTCATCTGTCACATGAAACTTGGGGCTAAAATCCTAACCTTGTCTGTCTGTCTGTCTGTCATGACAGCATGTCAATGACCATGACTCAGGCTCTTCTTTTCCTCTCCTCCCTCTCCTTCTACCTGATCATCTCTGCGTGCCCTCTTCCTCTCTCCTCCAGCCCCACTTGCTTTTCTCAGGACCTTGTGGGGAAATACTGTCGCCTAAAAGGCTTGAGTGAGTTGTGAAAAGCTTTTTATTACCTGCCAGAAGTCGCTTGTCTTTGCAACTCTTGGGTGCTCCTCTGGTTATTTTTACTTGCAGAGTGTTTTTCCCCCCATTCTTCAGCTGCCGGGCAAGATGGCGTTCGTTTGGCTCCAGTTCTGACAAAAGATAAATGAGCTTTGGGCCCTCAGTGATTCACTCTGGCTGCCAGGGGGTTCTAAAATAGCAAACTATTTTTCATAACTGCAATGTGATATGAAGTGAGTTGCAGCAGGTGCTCTAACATATACTACAGCCGTCTGCGGAGTGGGGAATTCATTAAGTTTCCTCATTTGTCCAAAAAAAGTCACCTTTCTGAGTGGCTGGCATTCTGTCTTTGCCAGCTGAAGGGACGCTCTCCTGAAGCTAGAAAGAGAGCAGCCTTTTCAGTTGTTTAGCCACTACATATGGAAATGGTACCGAGAGGTTAATTTGTTCATCTTGTGAAGAATCATCCTCTCTCAGTAGATCCATCATTTACTTTTCCATTCAGCGTAATTTGTTTTGCCATTTCTCTCAGAGATGCAGACAGCACAGATCCATGATTTTTTGCCCTGTGTCTTACTCGTAACCACATTGTAATGTCTTCTGCATTTATAGATTTGCTGCAAGTAGAACTTTTAAGTGAGTTGGGGAAAAGAAATCATGTATTTAAGAATTGGCAGCGTGCTCTTCATAGAAACCTTCCTTTCCTGGACTGACTGTGAAGTGAAGAAATCAAATACGCCAGGTAATCTGATCATTCAAGGTGTTCCTGTAAGCAGAGGATGCACCTTTGGGAGGTTTAGCTACCACTTCTCCTTCTTCAGCAGGCCAGGAATCAAGCTGGTGACCATAGAAGAGCTCGCTGAAAAGGGAGAGAAAAGGGGGTTGTGCCTTTTTGAGGGAAGCTGCTCCCCTGTCCTGTATATACGACTGGGAAAAAGACCATTAATCTGAATGCAAACGAATGCCAGGCCCTTCTCCCTCACCTCCCAGAGGTATAAAACGAGATCCTAACACTGATGCCATGAAGGATGTCTTTAAGGCCAGGCACAGGTCTAGCACAGGCCCCTACCTGAGATCCCAGTGACATAAATAGGATGCCATGTAACCACTCAGGTCCTGCAGAATCAGCTCTTGAAGAATTTATGCCCATATAATTGCTCAGACATGGAAAATGTAATAAATATTAATGTTATTCTCAAGGAACGGTTTCCAAAGAAGAAATGTGCGGATAAATTTAAACTTATGCATATTTTAATCCATAAAATATAGATTTTTTTTTCTTAAAGTGCTGGAGTATGTAAAGCTTATATATAGCCAAGTGTTCTGTATAAATGCTTTCATACTGAGATTTGTGTGGCCATAGGTTGTACCTAGAGGTCCATCACACAGCATCATGTTTACATCTAACCAAAACACATCATTCTTCCCTGAAATATGTAGGACCCAAGTAAATAAATGCTGTCAGTGACTTAGAGGCCCCTCTCATGTGCAAATACCAGCGTTACAGATTCTCATACAGTTTGGGGTTCCCTTTCTGCTGCCTGGCAGGAAGTCAGCGATCCCAAGAATTTTCCAGAACTCACCTCATGAAACCTTAATAAAAAAAATACCTTCTCTTGTGCAGCAGCATATGTAGTGGATGACTATGCCTTATCCCAAGGGCTGAGCTTGCAGAGCATGCTTTGTTCTTTCTGTGTGATCTGCAGCATGATTTTTCACTGCTAAATTTGGTCTCGATGGTTTTCTGCTGCCGAGGAGCAATGTAGAAGGGGCTACAGACTTAGTGGCAAGGAAGCTGAACATGTACCAACTATTTGTGATATTTGCTGTTAATCTCTGCCTCTGGTGGAGGCAAGGAGGAGATTTCTCTTAGAGATACATCACACTTGCCTGTTCGAGGAACAGCAATATAACTTACTTAAATCCCCAAAAGCTAAAAGCAAAGGCAGGAGACAGGACTTGATTTCCCTGTTATGGTTAATACAAACCCCATTTTAAAAACTTGCGGGAAAGGGGTGATGATGAAGACTGATGTCTTACGGTCTCTATCACACAATATGGAACTAGAGCAAAAAGGGGGTTAGAAGACCAGTAAAGCAAAGCAATTAAAATACGTTTGTAAAGTGATCTGTGATGTGGTGCTCACTGACCACTTTGAATGCATCAGCTAGAGCTCCTTACCACAGCACACTGTTAATGACTCATTAATTATATTTGATTAATGTTGATTTTGTACCCTCTTTTCCCCTCATTTATAATGGCGTACTTGCCCTGAAACTACCAAGTTAAAAATTGTCCTTTGGCAGATAAAAGAAAGAGAAAAATAAAAACAACCTTTGGTTTCATATTTGCTGTTTATCCCTCTATCCACACCGGAACTGGATAGATGGTGCATGATCAAGATCGACTTCCAAATAGGACAAGGGTTCAGGGCTCTTGAGTAAAGAAGGAATCTTGGCATTTGAGAAAATGCTGTTCTTAACTAATTTCTTAGAGAACATAATGATGTGCTCATCTTTTGACTCAGAGTTCTCAAGCTAACTGCTCTTCAGGTCTCTCCCGGCACACATTTTGCATCTAATACAAAGTGTAGAAACACAGATTTCACACGATATCAGGAAGTGTTTTGACAGATGAGATCTGGCAAATTCTTTCTGCGCTGATTTGCAATGTTAATTAGAGAAAAAAAAACCCCAACCAACAAACCCAAAACTTTAGCTTCTGAGGTGGAGTAAGAAGTTGGAATTCCACGGTGGTGGTTAATGGCTACAGCCCTGTGGGAAGGAGAGGGCCTGTTTCTAAATCCTGCTAAACATTCAGCATCAATAATACCTTTTGAGATCTGGTCACCTGTGTCAGCTGGGCATGGGCAGCATTGTGAAATGTTCTTTTTAAGAGAATTCTTACCTGGCAGTTTTGCTTCTCTTCCAGCTTCTTGTGCTGTACAAGTGGATACGTTAGAATGCCTCGTAACCTCTTGTACTACACTAAATGCAGAAAATGGTGATAAAAGAATATGAAGCTTTTAAAGCATTTATTAATTTGGATATTAATCAATACTAGAATTAGAGACAACCCCATGCTTGTTCTTTGACCCATATATACTTGTTGTGCAGTGATTTACTTGCCTCTCTTTCCTTTACTATTGCGCATATTTGATGCAACCTTAAAAAAACCAGAACAACAAACCATCCTGGATTAAGCTTTGGGTTTTGCTTTGGCTGGTGCAGGTGTATTAGGAGACTTGGAACATTTATTTATCTTTTAGTCATGGCTCCTAAAGCTGCTGGTTTTCAGCACAAAAAAGAGAAATGTTCTGCCTACTGATCACTGAAACTGGGATGAGTTTGTTGCAACTTTCTGCCAGAAAATCAACACATGGAACATATCAAACATAAAAAAATTTAGTTTGGTTGGTAAAATTATAGGGGCAACTGGATTATATTGCCGCTTCTTTTCACAATATTTCTGTAACCTGGCCTGTTATTAATGTAATTTCTTTTTTGAGAAAAAAAGCGCGGCAGTTCTTATCTTTCTAGATCCCTTTTGTGTGGATGTTTTAACTTTTTTTGGTTTTGCATTGACAGCTAGACTTCAAGTTTTATATTTGATTAAATAGATCACATTCCTGTTTGCGATATGAAATGCTTCTGTCATTCCTTTGTATGATTTATGCAAGTATATTTAAGAATGCAGAATGGATTTAAATTGCCAGTGTTAGAAAAGAGATATTTGCAAATAACCTGTAGAACAAAGCTTATAAAAACCAGAGGGTTTAGATTTTTGTTATCTGTTGAAACTTTGAAGAAGGCTAACAACCTTTAACTGTAAGATTTTTTTTCAGTATTATGCTATCACTGCAGCGGTGATTACCTCAAAAACTTCATAGAAAATGTGTGGTGAGGTCTGTTTGTGTGTTTGATTTTAGTCAGATCAACTTATTTGAGAGGGAATATTGTTAAATGATGAGTTTGTTGAAAGCCATGAAGCAGCATCACTGAACTGGCACTGACACATATGAAACACAAGGATATGAAGTGTGGGAATGAGTTATTTCAGGAAATAAGGGGTTTACTAGATAATGTATTAATCCTAGGATTAACAAGACAGTAGTTTTCCAGCTGGGCATCTCAGCTATTATCGTTCTTGTATCGTTCTTCCTTCTGACTTCTTGTATCTCTCATTCTTGTTAGAGAGGGAGCCCTGCTCTGGCCATCCTCAAAACAAGAAGTCCATACATACAATTCTTTTGTCCCTTCTCTTTTTTTGCACTCAGTTGGTACTTCCCATTCAGGGATATAACACTTTTGCATATCCCTTTTGCTGGCTTGGTATCCCTGATCTGCTTGTCCTCTGGGGTGCCTGTTTCCACAGAGAAATGTTCAGGGGGCTACAGAGACCACCTCCTGCTTTTCTGCTCCCTAGTGGGAGGTGCAGACATGTGGATCGCCATGAAAGCAGTTTTCTCTGAGGATCAAATGTCTGGCTAATGTTGATCCAAGGTGGACCCGATGCAATGCCACAGGTTGCATCTTCGAACATTGTGGTTCAGAACCTGGATGTTGCTTTAGAAAGTCGGTTGTTTGCCGTTTTATCCCTGTCAGCAACACCGGCCTCTGCTTTCCACCTATCTCTCTTTTTCTAACCTTTCACAGAAGCATATATCATAGTCTTATTTATTATTTGAAAGTAAGAGGCACATCATTTTCTGCACCCAGTCGTGTTCTTAGATTGGAAACAATGTCCCCTGCAGCTCTAAACACCCTGCTTTCTCATTATAACAACATCCTTAAAACCCAGTCATTTTAGGTGTTATCAAAAGATGTTATCCTAGAGGTACCTGCTGTAGTTAATGTTGCATCAGCGTTTTTATTTTAAAGCCATTTTTCTCAGGCCTATAACTAGGCCATAAAACCTTCTGTGAGGCAGCCATTTTTATACGGGAAAATTTTGAACTGCTGGTGAAACCTGATGTTAAATGAACTTTGTCAAGCATGGCTAAACTTCCTATTTGTGGGAATGTCTCCCATTAATTATTCTAAATAGAAATTAAGGTTGAGATTCTGGGGACGTAAATGTTAAGCAATCTCCTGCAGTGCTGGAAATCAAAGCAGAACGGAGTGGTGTTCAGATGGACTGAGTTGACTTTTGCCTCTTAAAAAGACAGACGTGCTAAGAGGCACAGAGTGAGAGAAACGAATCACCATGAGGGATAAAGCAGATCTAAAGAGATATTTTCTAGGCTTAATGTCTGTGAGTCAAACTAGAAAAGGATGTTGAGGCTCTGGAGCGAGTCCAGACAAGAGCAGCGAAGCTGGTGAAGGGGCTGGAGAACAGGCCTGATGAGGAACGGCTGAGAGAGCTGGGGGTGTTTAGTCTGGAGAAGAGGAGGCTGAGGGGAGACCTCATTGCTCTCTCCAACTACCTGAAAGAAGGTTGTGGAGAGGAGGGAGCTGGGCTCTTCTCCCAAGGGACAGGGGAGAGGACAAGAGGGAATGGCCTCAAGCTCCACCAGGGGAGATTTAGGCTGGACACGTGCTGCTTTCCTGCTGCACAGTTGGGAATATTCAGCAAAGCACAAAAACACAGTCAGTTTTATGTGACCCTCCTTGGTGTTTAACATCTGTGTCTCTATCTGATCGCTGCAGTGAGCTCTTTTGGAGAGAATGCCCAGAAAGTAAAGCCAAAACATTGTGGAGCTGCAGGTCTGACCTTAGTTATTACTCTGGAAGCTCTTTTCTGTTGGCTACCCTGCAACTTTGAAGATTGCACCTTCAGTTAGATACTGCTCTTGCACTACTTGAATTGAAGATACTTCTGTTCAAAGTCTCCAGAGCTATTTCTGTAGGGCAGCAAGGGGCTATGCATTCTTAGAGAAAGCTTTTTACCGTGAAAGACATGGTACACGGAAGTCTCTGATGTCATATTTCGGGCAGAAGGCTGTCTTTTCAGTCTTTTCTGCCTCATCAGTTTGCATTGTCTAACTTGGTACACCCAGACCTGAGCTCCTAATGTTTTCCAAAAAGCGAATGAAAAGGATGAGGCCACTGTTTGTCCTGTCAACTCTACTTTGTACATGGCAATTAGATGACAAACCAATTAGTTTTGGAAATACATGGAGGACATTTGTAACTTAGTTATATGCTAATTCACACATCACAGTTAGATCTACTGCTTCAGTGCAGCATCAGAGAGCAAGAGGTAGCTCCCGCTATATCTTTTGAATAAGATTTGGGTGTTACAAAACGCTTTTGTGCTATTAGTTTTATTTGTTCGCAATAGAAATGTGGTTTCAACAAAAAAAGAAAAAACATGCTTGGCTAGGAGAATGATCCTCTTCACATTGAAGTGTTGTTCCTTAAGAATAAATTGTGAGGCAAAGCCAATATTACTTTATGGCTTTGTATTAAAGTCATCTCCAGAGCATGAGTACATCCAAATATGAATATGCATTCTGAACTTCTTTTGTCTGTATATCTTAGTAAGAAATGAGATGTGTGCAGTGCAGAGAGAGAGGAATATCCTGCAGAGTGATATAATGTCATCTGTCACTCCTCAGCAACAGCAGCTATAGTTAACCTCCAATACAAAGCAAATTACAGAGTCCAGTGAATTAGAGATCACTATGGGTCAAAGACAAATTGCTTTAATATCATGATGGTTCTCTTTGTTCTCAACAGATGACATATTAAAATATGAAACTGAAAGACTGCTGTGAAGTGGTTTCCAGCCATGAAACACTCTTTGTGGAATCCCAATGTTATGCCTGTTAGAATTTTTTTTTCCCTCAGCTATAGTGGCTGATGGCTCTTGGTTTTACCCTTGGGCAGCACCCAGAGTGCTGGGGTACTAGATGCATCCCCTAAATATCTGAGTAACCCAGTGAGAAGGTTGGGCTTATTCCATTGCTACTGGATGAGCTGTTTTGATTGCTTGTCTGACATAAGGTAGAACAGAGGAAAGGGTCTTGCAGAAGGTTCCCAAGGATCTGGGTCCTGTTCCTTTGTTACACCATTGACCTAATATGTAAACCTTCAGACCCCAGAGACATGTGTGGTCTCTCTCATTCTGCCTGACCTGTGCCCCTGTGAGAAAAACCCCAATAGTGTTTGTGCATTATTCTGGAAAAATCATAAGTGCTCCCATAAAATTATTTTTCCATGTGAAAAAGCTTTCTTTCCACCCAGATATTATGCAGCTTTGAATATTAAGTTGCTCTGTTGCCAGCTGCCAGGATAACGTGGTCCCCATATTATGAAAAATGAACTCAGGTGTGTAAGCATTTTGAGAGCTCTTTTTGCCTTCTTCAGGAGTTTTTTGTTTAGCTGGGGCCTGTATCAGTTCTTTCCTCAATCCTGTGGCTGGCACAGATTAGCACACGCATGGAGATGCCACAGACTCCCATCACTGAGCCTGGGAAGTATATTAGTAACAAAGTACGTTAATAATCCTCTGAATCAAGAAAGAAACAAAACACAGTAAGAGTTCGCAGCTATGGGAACTGACTTGTGTCTTGTATTTGAAATATTTTAAGGAAGCCTCATCTTTAAGAAGTACTGAACCTGAAAACACTGCTCTTTACGTATAGATATACCGGCTCTAGCTGCATGTATACTGATGCTTGTGTGGTCTCTGGTGACTTCCAAGTTAAAATGTAAAGGGCTCACAAATTATTTAAAAAGGATCCCATTCCCTTCCTGCACACTTCTCAGTAAACAACAAAACAGAGGAAACTCTGAGATTTGGTAGGTCTGTTCTCAGTCCCATGATCTTTTGATATGGCATTCACCTCCAAAGTCCTATCCAGCACTATATAGAAGCTTGGTAGCTTTTGAAATACTGATCCTGAAATACTCTCCCTTAAGGTCCCTACTAATAAAGCTCCAAGTGATGTAAAGTGGCACATAATGTCAAACTAATGTACAGTATAGTTTACTTTCATGTGTTCCTTTCTTTTTTACATAGCCTGGCTTCCTTTGAGGTTCTGTATTCCCAAGAAAGCATTTTTTTACCTTTCCTCTATCCTACAGGAAGTACAAAGAAGTTTTTCTTGTTAGCTGTACATGGAGGTGATTGGTTAAGCTTAGTAGGAAGCATGCTAGAAAATGTAAACTGGATATGTGTGTGCATGATTATGCTGCTCTGCTTTCAGATGGACTCTCACACTCTGTCCTTGTCTCTCTGCCTTCTCTTCCCTTCTCAGTGAGCGTTAGAATATGTGAGCAGAATCTCTAAATTCAAGTGAAACTGCTATTACAAAGTGTGCTCTGCAAGAAGACTCAAAGCAGAACACTCAGCTCTACTGATGTTTTGATCTCTTACTTTGTCTCTTTAAAGAAAAAAAAAATGCAAATACCTGTTTGGCTAAAAACGTGTTCTGTCCTTCAACATAAACATCTCGTGGTTCAAGAGTCACTTTCCTGGGTTTGTTTCCTCAGATAAGTTTCAGATTAACTTATGGTAAGTTGGGCTGCAAAACGTGGAGCTGTGTGGTTTTGTCAGATAATCTGAAGGGATCTGGAAGAAGGTCTTCTCCCGTGATGAGGTCTGGCACAAATGGCTGGATGCATCATGTGAGTGAGTACTTGGTTTTCTGTCTCTGCTCTAACCACGCTGTGCAAGCTGCTTTCAGAAATGGGGAATGAAAGTGGACAATTTGTCTGCTCCAGTATAACAAACCCTGCGTCTCCATACTGAAATGATAGATCCGTTTGTTTTTCCTTTCTCTCTGAAGATACACAGAATGTTGATGCTGACTTGCTCTGAGCAGTTGCGCTGCAAATGAAACATCAATGAGGCTTTATTCTTGCCTGTATAATGCTTTGCATGCATTTTGTTTGCCACTGTGGCCCTTTAAACTTGGTTTAAAAAGCTTTGCAGAAGAATTGACCTTCTGAAATGAGTTTCTATTTGGTTCACACGTGAAACCTTTTTGCAGTGCAAAGGCTGCCCTCATTTCTACCTGTGTCACGCTGTGACTTTCCCAGAGGTTGTGCAGGTGCAAGCGGTGTCAGAACTTGAAGCCCATGAGGCTGCACAGCTGATCCAAGAACCTGAACTTAGCAGTTGTGGCAGTGCCTTTTTCCTCTGTTGTGCTGCGTGGCTAATGCAAGCCTCCGGCTGAACAGGGATTCGGGTCCCTGATCAGTTCCTGAGATGCTCTAGTACAGGATTGTGCGATAGTGACACATGAACCCAAGGATATAGATAACTCCCTGAGACTCGTATTGGATCCGCAGAACTGTAATGATGAAAGGCAGCTGAAATCCTAACGTAAGCAGAGATGAGACTGAAAATCCATGCAGCGATGATCTGTTGAGTAAGAACGTGCCGTCTTCACAGTGTCACATCTCGAGAGTACAACTGCACATTAAATATCTCAAAAGCTTCAGAAAAACAACACCTGGATATGTAATGAACTGACAGGTTTATTCGGCGATGACAGTATTATGGATACAGAAGCTTCTCGTCTGTCTTTGTGATGTTTTCCTTTAGCTTTCCTGATAATCTGGGTAAATCTGTAAGAAGGTTCTCCTTGCGCTGTATGGGATTTTTTTTTCCTCCCAAATGCAGGAAGCTCTAATAGTTTTCACTTGGCTTTTAAAGATGTTTTTAATTTGATTCTTTTGCAGTAAAAATACATTTTTAGAGATATGGGCAATGCAAAAAATTCCAAAATATTTCTGGTCAGTTTTCTTCTCTGATATATTGCTTTGAGATGGCCCCATCATGCCCTGGGATTGAGCTCATTAGCTGGTAGCTTTTCTGCTATAACATGGCAGAGGAGAGGGAATTTATTAGCTACTCCTAATGACTAGGCTGCTGTCGACAGTGATTGACAGGTAGAATCAATTCTGGATGTTTCATTCTTCCTAAGTAGAAATAAAACTGAAAGGGTTGAAGGCTTTTATTGAGCAAAAAATGTTCTGTCCTGGAGATTTCACTTTCCCTCTGTCTTTTCTTTTGTCTCATGTCCCCCTGTTTCTAGTCTCGGAATGGTGAGCAGCAACCAATGAGTAATTTCTGGTTGTTCCATAGTCTGTGAAGTTCTTCTCTTTATTTGCTTCATTTTTTCACAAAATTTGCATTTTTTTTCAAACATTTTTTTTCTTATGTCTTTAACTACGACGATTTTCTGTAAAGAGAAGCGTACTGCTTTCCACCTTGTATTAGTGTAAAAAGGAGAGAACGGAAACCCAGACCTGCTTATCTTTCCACAAAGATAAAGACAAGAAGACACTATGTTCATTTGCTGCTTTCTCTTGTTTCAGCTCCAAGGCTCAGCTGTGCACTTGAACAGCTGGCAGAGACGGAAGAAGCAGGAGGGATGGCCATCCGCCCCTAATCAGTGCTCACATGCAGATGTTTGATGTTGTGCCTCTGAGTATTTCAACCGTTGCTCTGTTTCTAGAGGGATTTGAAAAATTGATGTAACGTATTGCTCGCTAACTGCAGAGGCTTTCAGGTATATTGAATTTTCAGGGTTTCTGTGGGTTTTTAGAACTAGGAACCTCAAATTAAATTTGAAATGATTAGTAAGGGGCTTTCAGTGTATTCAGCAGTTCACATGGAGAGTCAGCTGAAATCGGTGGGAACAGCCAGGCCCTCAGCAGTTTGGTAAATGAGGGCCATTACTTAAGGTAGGCTAGAAGTGTATTTTAGGAGTGAGCCTGAGGGAAATCTGTTTCCTTTCCTTTAATGATCCCTGTTTACATACAGAGAAATGCAACCCCAGTTCTAAAGAGAAGGGTCGATGTAAGTGGAAAAACTTCACCGAAGTAATTATATTTTTTCCTACTTTTTCAATTAAGCCCTTAAAAGTAGTCACTGAGGTCTTCCTGTATCTGAAAAGGATGGAAGATAGCATGTGTTTAATTATTCACTAATAAGCAGTGCGTTAAAATAGCTGGAACTCTTCCCTTCATCTCCTGCACCACCTCCAGTAACGGCCTGTTTGGTGCTAAAGGCTTGTTCCTACCTGTAGGTTCCACCAGGAGCCTGTGCTGGAGAGTGAAATGTCTTCACGGAGCACGCAGGGTGTTCTCCAAGAGATACACGGGTTCTGTCATGTCCCTTTACATCTTCATATTGACCAATTTAGAGTCTCAGATAAATAAATGGGAGCTTGAGGCTGTGTAGACGGTTAAGGTCAGGCGACTCATAACTACTGCCTCTCCCTTTGGAAAGTGTGTTGTGTTTTCAGACAACAGGAAAACAAGCTCAGCGGCGCTGGTGTGAGAAGGCAACGGGCAAGGCTTGGGATTGGTCTTGTTCAGGCTGCTCATCTGTGAGGCTGTTGGCTGTTCTGCGTGGTTCGAGGTGAAACACGTTCTATAACCTCTGTGCCCTCGAGTCATGAGGCCAAGCATCTAATTGGATCTCTGGATATCATAGCGCTCTATGCCTGGGAAAGGAATAGGAAGGATATAGGAAATTGGATATGTTGTATATTGGCTGCTGCTGAGGTGAGCCCCTGTGAACGAACCTTTACATTTACTGAAGAGGATTTAAAAATGAGCAGGCCCGTATCAGCACAGTAATATCTACTAGCTTAATATGAAGCATTTTCTTAAATGTTTCAATAGGTTAGGACAATACATCAATGAAGTTACCTGTTTTTTGAAGGGGCTAACACTATTAGGTGAAGTTTTTGTGAAGCTATTTTGTTAATAGACATTTTAAGTACCTTTAAAATACGTCAGAGTAGGAAAGGAGCTATCTACAGGCTCGGAAATAAAATAGGATTGGATCAATACCAGCTAGGTTTGTTTCCTCCCACACCTGCTTTATCTAAGATTATCAAAGCCAACAGCAATGATACCTCTTCAGTTACTGTCACTAGGCATAGACTAGCAGATACGTTCCAGCTGTTTGGCCTCAGATTTCACTGTCTCTGCTGGAATACAGCAGTGATCTAAAACCCTGAGACAAGACAGAAGGGCTTTTCAGCTGTCTGAGACAGGTTGGCACAAAATAAACTATTGTGGACCTCCTCGCTGAGAAAAGAGTAGCCAAAACTACAGAGTGGCTGCTACAAGATGGAGTGGGAAGGTAATGAAATGCAGCCGGAGGTAGCTGCAGCATAACATAGCATATAAATTGACTTAAAACAGGGGGGGAAGGATTGAAGGACTTTCCCAGAGTGAATGATTTCGTAGATTATTGATTTGGGCAGCAGTTTATTTAAACATTAAAACTCTGAATGAAGCGAGTTACCCTGAAGAAAAATGTGTCAGGTATAGAACTTGTTACAGCTAACTGGTTAGCCTCTGAGGCCTTTGTAAACTGTCCAGATATATTTATTATAGAAAGTATTTTCTTGAGGAAAAAATAGACTGTTTCCTCCTCCAGAGTATACTGTGGTATTTTCCGATGCGAATTGCTTGAATTTTGTGGTCTGTTATCATTACAGTTACTGTGTGACTCTGCTCAAGAATTTTTAACAACCTCTCTCTTTCCCAAGTAAAGAGAAAAAAAAAAATCAGCTCAGAGAAAAGAAGAATTACTGCAGCAGTAAACAGCAACAGTTGTATCGTTCCCCATCTAGATATTTTATTGTACTTGGTGCTATCTGTGTGGAGTGCCCCACAGCGAGACAGGAGCACTTAGACGGGCCTGTCATTCAGCGCTGGAACGGAGCTTTAGGACAAGGAATGACAGAGCCTGTTCCTGCATTCCTCGCGGCTCCTAGAAATCTGTGGATAATAAATCCCTCAGACTTGTAGGTTTGCTGCCAAACAAGATCGTGATGAAACAGAAGTCAGACAGTTAGCAGTGGGAGAGGTTATGGAGAATATTGTATGCTTAGTAAGGACCAAATCGTCGCTCCTTTACAGAGTGAAAGGAGAGGGCGTGGGAGAACAGGCTCTCTCTTATGTCCTATCAAGGATAAGACGGGCTTGTCTGTAGCCTACAAATGGTTTCAGAGTCTCCACGCGTGCTTTGCTGTTGTTAGGAGTGTTGATTTTAACTCCTGTCTATGTAGTCCCTGTTTTGATGCCAACAGGCCAATCTGATTCCCATTGAATGTGATACAGATTGAAGTCGCCTCTGCACGTGTGCGTATGTGTAGGAGAGGGAAGTTTTGGCTCAGCAGTTTTTGAATATCAAAATAAAATTTCTGACACCTAAAATCCTGAAATATTTATTTTCTTGGCTCCCTGAGCTTTGTGGAGGCTAATGAGCTCATGTAGTCAGCTCTAACTGGCATTAAACAGTCTCCCAGGTTTTGCAGTTTAGGCTCAAGTAATACCTCCTGCCTATTTCTGTGATTACCCTACAATTCTTCTCTTCTCCTTCTTTCTTTGTATTTGCTTTCACCTCCCAAGCTTTCATCGTAACAATGTTTTTCCTGTTTGTCAAACACAGGCATGTTCCCTGCCAACCGCAGTGGAACAGCAGCGTTACTGCCCCCCAGAACCATTGTCCCAGGGGGAGAGCGAGATTCCCCAAGTACAGTGCTCCTCTGTACAGCTCGAAGAAGCAGTTTTTAACTGGAATGTGATGGCTGTTTGCATGCAAAACTTGGCACTCGAGCTCTAGAAAGTGTTTTAAACAATGTCTTTTAAAATTGTCTCTCTGCCATCTCTCCCATAAGCTTTGCTCCAGTGCTTTCCAGCTGCCTTTGGAGGATATTCAAGCAGCGTTCAAAGCCAGGGCACTGGCAGCAGATGTAATGGGGTGTGAAGCTAAAGAGTCAAGATTTGTGTCCTCAACAGGAAGGCCATATTCATTCATTTGCGATGCTTCACTCATGGTAGAAGGCAAATTTTCATATACATACTGCTGGTCATATAATTTATAATAAATTTAATAATAATGTTGTTATTATTGGCACTGCTTGCAACATCTAGAACCCCAGAAGGGTTCAGGCAGTCCAGGAAAGAGTTTACAAGTGGCAGTTTTCACAACAGTTGAATTCTTGTTTGTGTTGTTTTCAAACATTTTGCGTATGTTTTGTCTCCTCTTTTGAAAGAATAAACAGAATGCATAACGGTCAGCAATTTACGGCACGGAGGGAATAGGAACAGCAAATGGGTTATTAGCACTACAGCACCTGCACTTCGTGTTAGTTGAGTGGGCAAAAAATGTGCAGTTAACACAGAGATTAGAAGTGCTCGATGCTTTAGCCCAAAAATAACGGGCATTGGTTAGTTCAGGTGAGTTTACTCCTAGAAAATGCTCTTAATGGGGTTTTTATGGTTCCTTTCCCCTCGTTAGTGGCAACAGCATCACACCCACCCCTAAACTGCACGGGTTTGGATTTCAGAAGATTGCCTTTCCTTGCTGTGTATTTGTATAAGTGGGTACCAGGTCCAGGTGTGTATTGCTGTGGGCGGAGGAGCTCAAGAGTTCAGCTGCATGACTGGCTACCTTAAACCAGACTTACATATGTCCCTCGTTGCTAAATAAGTACAATACAGTGAAAAATACAGCAAGAAATTCTGACTGTCCCTAAAGCAACTTCAGTAAAGCAAATGAACCTGGTGTTGAGGCGTACTTCAAAGAAACAAACCCAAGTAGGAGGGCACCTTATCATCCTCTCTCTGCCCTGTACCGAGAGCCATATCTGCACGATAAAGGCTTTGTAGGGTTTGTGGTCCCTGATCAGCTTGAGCAGTTTTGGTTGGTTGGTTTTGTAAGGTAGGCTTGATTGTTTTTCCTCTCTCGTGGTGCTAGAAAGCATAAACTTTTGCAGTAATCACAATCTCTCTTTTTTATCACAATAATATGTTGAAATTTAACTTTTTTTTCTGATTTATCTCGGTGAATGATGCTTTTCTGGGAAGGCAGGGAACAGGGAACCCTAAAGAAGAACAATTAAAACATCTCTGTCATGTGCTCCACCTTAAATTTCTGCTAGATATTCTACTGAAATTCCACATCCCCAGAGGTTTTGTAGCTTAAATATTTAAACAATAAAAATTACTAAAGCTCTAAGAATAATGTCTCATGATATTCAGTGACCTGAAGAAAAGCTGTATCAGCCTTCAAGAAGGTAAAGAAAGGACTTGCATGTGGAAGGTGAAGAAATATAGTCTCACTAAAGCTCTGTAAATACAATCACCCTTAAGAGTCTCTTATGCTAGGAGATGATATTTGACAGGCCCGTTCTGGAAAATGCCTTTTGTCTTAACTAATTAATGTACAGTTTTGACAGGGTGGATATCATATAATCTAAACGAGTTGTACACAAGCTAATAATTTAATTTTTCCAAGCCAAGCTAACTGCACTGTGCAAAAAAAGACCTGCCACGGGAAAATGTCAATATAGCAGAGGAACTGGAAGTACCTTGGGATATATTTTGAGGCAGGCTTCTCAAAACTAACTTATATGCCGAGCCAGCTACGCGTACAAAGCCTCAGCCCAGGAGAATACAATCTGTGTGTACATTTTTGCACATTGCAGAGGTCTTTAACGCTGTCCTCTGCGTGTGAGAGGGGTACAGGACCCACTCAGTTTTTAACCTGAAGGCATTTACCCTTGTACTCTCGTGCATCTAGAGCCCTTTGCATTTTCAGCTTAAACAAAGATAAAGAAAACTATATTAGAAAATATGCTGCGTATTTTAGAAATCCACATTTCAGTGGCAGAGTGGATTCATTGGGAGGTCATGGGATGTTATTTGTTAGGAATGATTTGCAGGAATATGTTGGCTTTGCTGCAGCCCGAGCTCTGGCTCTGATGTGGAGATTGGCAGTTCTGGGTGATCTCTCCTGTGTCAGGAGATCTATCTTTTTTTCAGGACTGTTTCTTTTATAGCCTCAGACCAAAAACTTGATGTTGTATAGCAAAACAGCCTACGTTTACGGCTAGGATGTTGCAGGACCTGGAGATTTGTAAATAGTTTTCCTGCAACATGGTGTGAATGGGAAGAAACAGTAGAGACAGGTGGGCAGGGGCTGGGGATCCCACCCTTCAAATTCCTGTATGATGCAAATCTTATGCCTCATCTTCACAGGCAGCCCAGGTCCCCTGCACCCCAGTTAACAGTTGCCCCAGCACCGTTTGGCTAGGTGTGCAATTCAAATTCAGACCCATATGTAACGAGAATCCCAGATGGCTTCGTGCAACTAGGTTTATGCTTTATTTAAAAATCTGTGTCTTTTCAGTGAAGCTGAAATCTTTCTGGTTACACCTGTTTTTTAACCCTTCCTTCATCAAAAAAGTAACCAGATGGTGATTTGCATTTCCCAGGGGGGAAAAAAGCAGTGCAGGCTAGCACTGGAGCTGGTTGCTTCTCCCTGCACATCCCTCCTCTGGCCACGCAGTGCACATTCCTGGGAACACAAGCCAGCTGCAGGCAGGTGTTTCTTTAAGTTTTGTGGTTTACTAATCCAGATTTCTATGAACTAGTCTTTCTGAAGTAGAAAACTGGTGTCACCGTTCACAGCTTGGTCCCACATGAACCTGCACTACTTTGTACAAGAAAACCCGTCGTATGTTTTATTCTAAAAAAAGGCTTTGCCTAAAAGGATGCTGCGAACCTCTTTGAAAGAGCAATGTTTTAAATTTTTATGTATGAAAGTGGAAAAAAAAAGGGTCTTTATGTAT
Organism: Piaya cayana; assembly: GCA_013389865.1. NCBI lineage: Eukaryota > Metazoa > Chordata > Aves > Cuculiformes > Coccyzidae > Piaya > Piaya cayana. Next base: position 99,914 of record WAAB01018164.1, read on the forward strand.
TACCACTTTGTTACATTAAATATCATTCGCGTGGTCCGTGCCACATCCACAGGAATATGCAGCTGTGCAACTGGACCCGTTATTTGGCTTTTGTCAGGTTGCATCAGTCAAAACAAATGCTGCCTTCTGTTCCTCGGCTGCTTTGCCCACGCCTGTGCCCTCTTGATTTCTTTGCTCAGTGGAATCCCTTCTCTGCTCTCATTCTGTCTGCTACAAACGGTTAGGAGTGGGAGTCAGCAGAAACGGGTTGGTTTTCCTTCCAACGGAGGATGGCAGCAGACAGAGCGTAGCAGCCAGGCTTTCCAGCCCTTCACTAGGGCACGATGGGGGTTTCAGTAAGCTGGGAAAGCTGGATTCGTGGTAGGAAGCACGTGGGGTTAGATTGTGTCTCTCCTGCAAATCCAACCAGGTCTGATGGGAAAGGAAACAGCGGTGGGAGTTAAAGGCAGGCTGGGAGGAGGAGGGGGCCTGTGCCTTTGGCCAGTAGCCAGTGGGGAGGAAAAGGCAGCTCTTTTCAGGAGCCTTCCTGCCCTCTGCTTTTGCTGGTTTGGATGGGTTCCCACCCATCTCATGGGACAACGTGAACATTCTCTCTTTTAATTCTACCACACACATGAGGAAACCATGTCAGGCTGCATGTCAGGAGTGATCCACCCAACAGGCGCTTCTTTTGGACAATACCTGTATTTCTGCTAATATATTCATTCAGTGCAACTTCTCTTCCTCCTTGTAGGGTAAAATGTGAGTGTGAGGCTGTTTACAAGGATTTGGTTGTGACAGGCTAAGACTCCTGGAGAGATGTAGAACATAGGGACTACAACGCCTGGACCTTTGTCTGTGTGAGAACTGCTTTCAGTGGCAATGGTGAAAAAGCTGGAGGGATGAAAGGAAATTCTAAATGACCAGCAACCTCTCTATTTTGAACTTTGTACTTCTGTTTACTCGGCATTACCCCCCTCTTGCACCTTTGCAAGCAAGTGCAATAGGTTCTAGAAAACCGATGCTAGCATGGTAATTGCAACTTTAAAAATCTGATCAAGAAGTGAGTGATTTCAGGCCTCTAGTTTTGGCTTAACTGTTGACTTGAGAGTGGGAGTAGCTTTTGCAGAGAAATGGAGCTGTTGCAGGTGGTTTAGTCCAGTTACGTCGTGCACTGCAGCAACGGACGGTGTGATCCAAATGGGATTATTACAGGAATTATTTTAATACTCATTTCTGCTTTTTCATTTTGCTTAAAGTTCCTCAGAACACTTGACAATTCAGCAAAGAGCTATTTAGATGGAGGGTTTTTTCCAGTTTCTTTTTTTGGTCTGCTTAACTTTTGCACAGACTCCTTTATTTTCCCCACTTCCATTTCAAATCTCACAACGTCACGGTTGGCTACCTAAGTAAAAGACTCTTTTCTTCTGGGACCTCATAGCCTCTTGATTCAAAATTTCATTCTTATGAAAACCCTTTAAAAACACGGTCGTTAAAACATCCCGGATAATCAAGTGGAGCAGTGAAACAGTTCCCTAAGAGAAAACACACTTCAATTTGTAAAATATTCCCTACAGATATCTTAGAAAATGTTCCCTCTTCTCCTGCAATTCCCACTCGCAGTGTGACATGTTTTGCATTGTAGATATTTTTCCTAAGTGTCAAGCACAAGGACTCCTTAGAAACACCATTATCTCTCATTTGCATTCTTTCAAGTTGAACCTAGGGGATTTCTTCTGGGGGCGTTCACAGGTAGAGCCAGGGATGGATACAGACCTGTACTCTGGGCTGTGCTATGTTAAACAATCACGTGAAGTCCTGTTTTCTAAGCAGCTACTTTAGATAAATCAGGTAAATCTCTGGCAAGTAGATAGAAAGCTGATCATTTGAGGATTTTTAACATGGGTAGAGAATTTTGCCTCATCTGAGCAAGGAAGGATGTGTCGAGGGTGTTCTTGCAGAGACTGGATAGATTGGCTAGATATTTACTACAATTTGTTTGAGAGCAGCACACAGGATACAATGGCGTGAAATCTAACACTTCCCCAAATCAATTATTAACTTGGGCTTGAGAAATTTCCAAACCTGAGATATTTAGCAAGTCAAAAGCAAAATGGACTCTGACCACTCCTGAGACAAGAGTTTGGAACTTGGGCGGTTCTGCGAAGACGCCTGTTTCGTTAAGGAGATTGTCCAGTCTGTGAATTTTGCTCGAGACCTAGTTTTGATATGGGAGTCGTGCTGAATTTGGTTCTGGCTTGGCATGACTGAACAAAAGACCTGTACTGACAAGACACGTGGAGCATCAAGCTATTCAAAAGCTACTGTGGGCTCTGCAAATGTTCAGAGAAGGAATCGTAAGGCTGACTTTGGCCCTAAAAGCTGACAAAGTAATTCCTTTGCTTTGGATTTTCTCATATCAAAATGGCATGTTACTGTGTACTGAGAAGGCCATGTTGGTTAGATTAAATTCATTCATTATTTTGATGTTTGTTTTACTTCAACAGCTTGTTTAAAATTTGCCCTACCAGCTGTGGGATAATTACCTATCAGGGTGTAAATCAGATGTTTATAAAACAGTAATGCTGCTCTTTCTCCTCTCCTCCAATTATGACCCGATCCTGGTATAGATGCTGAGGTTTGGTTGTGGTTTTTTTTTTATTTCCAAATGACTCGAGGGCCAATAGGCACGACTGCTGCCATGTAAAACACCATCTGTGATCCTGGCTTGGCTGTGCTGTGTTCCAGAACGCACAATGCATGAGCAATAGTTCAGACTGGGGTAATGTGTTGCTCTTTTCTGGTGCTGTATGTACAAGGCAGATTTCCTTAAGCACCATTCTAAAAGCAGCATCCTGAATAAACAAAGCCAAAGCTATCGGTTTAACGAGATCTAAGGTGAATACTTTGTGTACTTATTTAATTAGAGCTCGTGAGCTGGTGAAAATATCCATCCTTCATGGTTTATTGGCAAGCAAACAACAACTGAGTGAATGTATTTTATTGAATATAGTTGTAAGATGGAGTGAATGAACTTTAAAAGCTGCTCTAGCTCTGGCTGATGTAATGAGAAACAATTTCAAGATTACTGCAAGTTGTAGAAAGCAATGACTTAAAATCGAAGGGTTGGAATCTCTGTCGCTATCGAGTTCCTGCAACTTTCACAAGCCAACATCAGCCGTATCCATCAGTTAGGGGTTTGGAGGCTGCTGTTGGCCACAGTGCAAGTTAACAATTATTTATTTCATCTCCTGTGAAACAAAACGGAGAGATTAAAGATAAACCTAAGCATCATTTGGTCCTGATGAGAACAGGAGGCACCTTGCAGGAATAAATAGATCCTGCAGGAATAAATAAAAGATGCTTAAAACAAAAGTTACATAAAACCCATTCTGAAACTCTGTAATCCTGATGTTTGAGAGGAGGGTCCACTCTGTCCTCATTGTTCTTATTTCCCCTTAGAAATGGGCCATTCAGAAACGAAATTTCTTGCAGGTGACCCTAACCTGAGCTGTGAGGGTCCTAGCACTGCGTATCTTAGAAACTTGGTGGCCTAGGTGTGGCTGTGTATGTGCTAACAGTACGTGTGTATCTGTAAAAACAGAGAGGGAGTTCTGGTGTGCCCAAGTCCAGCTCAACTCCTTGAACAAGGTACTAATTTTTATTTATAGCCTTGGATGCATGTAGGTGCATATCTAATTCTAGCTCACCACAAGGGAAACAGAGGTTTTTATTTATAGATATGTGTACAGCATGTTCATATCTAGAGAATCTCTGCATTGTTCCTCAACAAGACTGACAGCTGCCAGCTCTGACCAGCTTGACAAGGTGCTTCTTGAGAGATTTCCCAATATTTAAGACTAACAGCCAAATTCTCCACTTTTTCTACATAGATGAAAACATCAGACAGTCACGGTGCAAGTAATTTACAAAAAAGAAACCCAGGACTGCCTTACTTGAAACTTTTTTCTTCAGGCTAATAAGCTCTGGCTTACAAACTCTGTAGCTTGGAACTAGCCTTACCTGTTACAAAAACTAATACATAAAGCAAACAGTCACCACTGAGTGAAAGAACGAAAGATTCTATGAGCAGTCAGGATCTTTAAGAGTTGGATGGCAACAAAAGTTCTTGAGGACTATGTATATAGTGGTCAGTACACTGGAACTAGTCGTGTTTTATCTGTACGGCGGTTGCCCCTGGGTTGCAGCGTGCAGCTGAGGTTCAGTGGTGCTAGACAGCTGCACAGGAGGAAAATACTGCCCTGCTCTGCAGAAGCTGCAAGCAAATGTAAGGCAAAACTCTACAGGTGGGAACAGACAGGGTAAGAAATAATTGATTCCTTTTTTTCTGCTTCCTGAACTAGCAGATTTGTAAACAGCTGGAGATCCCAATTTGATTTCGAGCTACACACACATGAAGATCAAAGCTATATTTCTGAAGTTTCATTTATGAATTAACAATATGCTTAAAATAACAACAAGCTTTGTTTCTCGGCTTAGATATGCCAAGGGTTTGTGCCAGTCCCCACCCACACTGGGTTTAAATGTGGGTTTGGGGTTTGCTACTTGAAGGCTGCTTGAACTTCGTTTGTATCCGCGTAGGACAGCAAGTCAGCTCTGCCAGTGAGTCAGCAAAACCTACTGCACATTTTCCGAGCAGCACCAGGAGCAGCTCCTGGCAGAGGAGCACGTGCCATTGGTCTGTTACAATTTGCATTTGTCTAGAGCGGTTCAGGCCAGCAGCAGTGGTGAAAAACCCAGTTGTATACGATGTCCAGGATTTATCATTTCAGAGGCTTTAGGAAGCTCCTGACTTAAACTTCCACTTCATCTCCGAAGCACGACTGGTTCAGCGAATGGGCACAAGGGTGCACGGGTAAATCTGTTGCATAAACACACGGATAGGGGGTTGTGAATGTGACAGCATGAAAAATGAACTTACTGTGTCTGAACTCCGCAGATATGGAATCACATTCAGTAAGCTCTTTCCTCCTCCATGTCTGTTGCTTGCAGACAAGGATTCTCCTTCCAGCTTCCAGCCTGGGTCAGCTTAACACCGAGGTGGTGTCAGAAGAAGGAGGAAACTAGCAGAGCTTGGAGAGAGGGTCCCTGCCAACACCAACAGGACTTGCTTCAGAGCTTTGCTGTGTGCATTATTAAAGCCAGCAAAGTAGATTGTAAATAAGAGGCCTGGTTTCCAGCAGACCTTACTCATGCCATTTGCTTGGAAATCGGTGCCGTGGCAGATGAGACCTGGCAGATGTGGCTGCAGCAGTTGAGGCCACGGCTGCCAAACCCCCACTGCTGCCTCTGCTCAGAGGTGCTGCTCTTTTTATGCCAGAATCATAGAATAGCCAGGTTGGAAGAGACCCACCGGATCATCGAGTCCAACCATTCCTATCAAACACTAACCCATGTCCCTCAGCACCTCATCCACCTGTCCCTTAAACACCTCCAGCGNGGTTGGAAGAGACCCACTGGATCATCGAGTCCAACCGTTCCTATCAAACACTAACCCATGTCCCTCAGTACCTCGTCCACCCGTGCCTTAAACCCCTCCAGGGAAGGCGAATCAACCCCCTCCCTGGGCAGCCTCTGCCAGTGCCCAGTGACCCTTTCTGTGAAAAACTTTTTCCTAATGTCCAGCCTGAACCTCCCCTGGTGGAGCTTGAGGCCATTCCCTCTTGCAGTAGGACAGCGATCTAGGTGGGGGAAGCTGTGCCATTCCCACACTCATTTGGAATCACAGTCTCGCTACCTACTGGAAAACAGGAAAAGTCAAGCAAACACGGTCTTTGTGGCAGTGCTACTGTATATCTCTTGGCGAACAGCTACAATGAGCCTAGCTTGAATTTTGAAGTGCAACTATTAATTACACGCCATTGTGCTAAACACTGATGAATTTCTTTGTGGTAGAAAATATGTGTGCATTTCTTCTAGGCATTAAAGCCTTTTCTCTTTGGTGGTGGTAATTAAAAAACAAGGACAATATGACTGGCAGAACAGAGTGGTTTTTTTCTTTTTCTAAGAAGACATAATTTATAAATTAAAAGCACTGTGTCTCAGCCAAGAACAAGCTGAAGGTTGGTCTTCTGAACTATGGCATGAATGTCATCAATGAAAATGAAAGATAAAAGATGAAAAGCATCATCTTTTCCAGTTAGAATGAGCGTTTTGCTTGTATATTCAAATTGCACAGAGTTTGTAACCCTTCCTCACTCACAGGGACAGCCACTCAACAAAATGCTGGCTCTCTGCAACCAGCCTTCACAGGCTCCTGAAGATGAAGAGAGGGATGAAGAGCAGTGCCTGTGTTCATCTCAGAAGGCCTTACATCTATAAACAAAATCAAACAAAAGGAGGGATGAGTGAAGGACTTGGTAACAAGTACCAGTAAGGAAATAAATTCTTATAAATACACTTCTGTGCAAATGAATAATGAACCAAAATAACACCTACAGGATGCTTTCCACCACTGCTGTGCAGCATGCATGATATTTCCTACAATGAACTCTTATCCAGAGTGGTAGGTACCCTTTCACTATTGAGATTAGACTCACTACATTACTTTTGCCACTAAAAGGAAGAGTTCAGCTTCCTCTTTCACCTCTCTTCCTTATCCTAACGCTTGTGAGAAGTCGAGCAGAGTTAAATTTAAGCCATAAAATTAAAAAAAAAAAGTTCTCGAGTCACACTACTGAGCAGCCTTTTCAAGGGAGCAACCAAGAAAACACATGTGAGTGGANAAAGAGTTCAGCCCTCCTGTCTTCCTCTTTCACCTCTCTTCCTTATCCTAACGCTTGTGAGAAGTCGAGCAGAGTTAAATTTAAACTATAAAATTAAAAAAAAGAGAAAGTTCTCGAGTCACACTACTGAGCAGCCTTTTCAAGGGAGCAACCAAGAAAACACATGTGAGTGGAAGGAGAGCAGATCCACCTCTTTAGGACGTAATCTGAACTTAGATCGATTTAAATAAGTCATGAATTAATCTATTCTTAAACAGAGTCCAGTGTCTGAGAGCTGGATTCAGTTAGCTACTTTCCATGTTGTTGAGGTGCTTACTTGAAATTGCTCGAGTTTAATGGTCCTAGAAGGGTTGGGTTTGTTGGAGTATTTTTAATAAATATAACGTTTTCCTGTTGGTTTTGTTAGTTTGTGAATTGACTTCTCTGGATTGTGTTCCTGGTTGCTCCAAAACTAAGTCAAGCGTAGTTGGCTTGAAAGCCTGATTGAGAGCCTGCGGCTTAGCATTTTGTCCATAGAAGGGGAGGTTGCAGCTTTATGGTTCTCGTTGCTTATTAAGTGGATGGCTTAGGTGTTTCTGCTCTGTTATGGTCCAGGGAGAATGGAGCTGTACTGGAATTATTCCTTTCCCATTGTGTTCCTGTTCTCTTTTTGATGACACTATGTTATTTTGCTTTGTGCATATCAGTAATTTAACCATCTCTATATCTGCAAGTTAATTAAGAGTAGGGCTGGCTGAGGGTTTTTTTAAATGAAAACCAAGGAAAACCCAGCATTCTCTTTTCAAAACTATGTCCCTAAACTTTAAAAATCTCAATGAAAAACTCTGGGTTTTCTAAGACCTTTCCTACACAGACGCATTTTTGTTCTCCTTCCCTGTTCTCTGCCCCTTGTTTCAAGTTCTTTTTTTTGCTAGGGACAGAACCGGGGGGGAAAAAAGGTACAGAGAGGTGCGAAATAAAACATCTTTTTCAGCTCTCCCCACACAAGTACCTGTCTTTCAATCAGTGCAGGTTAGAAGTAGCTGCAAATGCATTTCTGGGGCCCCAGTATGCCTGCACTGTGTGAGCACCTCTGCCCTCTTCTTGATATTTTTAGCCCTGCTTTTCTTTGGTGGATCTCTGCTCTTCCTCTGCATTAGAGGACAGCGAACCTTCCTGTGTGGTTCACCTGTTTTCGCTGCCCTTTCCTGACCCCTGGCATTTTTTTTACCAGAGGCAGTCAGATGAATTTTACTGGTATTCAAGCTCCAGGCACGCCGCCGCCCTAAGTCTCTGAAGACACCGGGTATCACAGGAACTGCTGAGAACTCTGCTGGCTCTTTTGAGAGGCCTGATTATGCAGTAGGTGTCTTGCTTTGTGTCCGTACGCTGTGTTACTAGCGGGGAGCTGAGCAGGAGATGAGTTAATCTCAGCTCTTGGGCCATTAGAGCAGCCAGAGCCTGGTTGGCAGCGTGTATTGCCTGGGGCCGTCCTCCCACTTGGCATCTCCAGCCTGACATGGCCTCTGCTAATCCCTTTTGGGTTGACTGCAGCGTTACCCCAATCGAGAGGAAAAGTAGCATCATCTGCCTTTGTCTGCCAGTGTTGTTAGAAGCTTTTTGCTCATGGCAGCTAACGCGACAGTAATATCCATGGTGCAATCGTCCTGATACAGGAAGGCTGTGTGGGAGGTCATCTAAGCACTGGGGAACTCGTCGATAGGTGACAGATGAAAACCAGCAGCGAGCAATTGTCTTCTGTCTCCTGCTGTAGGGACCACGACTGGCAGAACCTCCCTGACTCCTTGTTTTCATTCCCTGGAGGAGCAAGTAGACAGGGTGTAGGGGGGCAACCAGACCTCACCGCTTTCTTTTTTATTCTCTTAAAGTATTACTGATTCCTGAAACTTCCAGAGATGTCTCGATTAAATATAGAAATAGTGTCACTACAGCTGTCAGAAGAAAAATGAGAACAGGATGCTGATTATGAGGAAAGTCTCGGGTTTCATTATAAAATACTTCGCGAAAGTGATGATTGTTTTTTTGTAGTTACTGAGGTTCTTGGACCATGCATGGATTTAGAGTTCTGGAGGCTTTCTTATGTTGGGTTTTTTTTGCTTTAGAATCATAGAATCATAGAATAACCAGGTTGGAAGAGACCCGCTGGATCGTTGAGTCCAACCATTCCATACAAAGCCCCAGAGACCATACAAAGACCACGTTTTGTTTGATTTAAATATCTTAAAGATCAACAAAATTGTGTAAGATGATGAGACACAGGCAGCTAAGAGATGCTTGGCATGATGCAGTGTAGATGAACGGCCTGAGCAGTCTGAAGCTTTTGCATCTGGCACCAGATAACCCCAGTTCCAGGGGACTTTTCTGCACATTTTAGAGAATTTTAGTTTTCGCAAGTTGTGTTCGTTTCTGCCATGATCAGAACAGTACACAGGGAACACAAAGCCACCCGACCTGCCAGGAATTTCCCACAGAGCTGCAGCTCTGGCTTTTTCTAGGACAGGAGGCTGCAAATGCTTCTGGACACACTGCTGTGTTTGGGTATTTAATTTTGCTTGTTTTTAAATCTGACAGTGAATTCAAAATATGCACTTAGAGCAGGAAGTGTTCTCTCCAGGATTAAGTACACAGTTGCAAAGAAAATAAATAGGGAGCATAATATATCAGTTTGAAGCCTGTAGTAGATCTCTGTTACCACAGAAAAGTCCTGGCATCTTCTGGGTGACTTTTTTTTTTCAGAAAAGAAAAGTAGAACTTTATTGTGAGGGAAAAGAAAAAGGCTCCTCCACAGCAGCTGTATAATTTGAGCTTCTTATTTTAGTTTCTGCTCTTGCAGGAGCTGACTTTTTCTCAGGCTGCTTTAATGCAAAGTTTGAATTAGAAAAAGTGACCTCGTTAGCAGAATACCTAGCAGACGTTCGGTACGCCGGCAGAACTAGCCTAGTGAAGTTAATGGCTTGAAAATTTAATTTTGAATGGTACTTTGATTTTTCTTTTTTGTGAAATGGTTTGTCTTTGTAGTAAACTGACATTTAAATGACATGACTAATTCCACCAGCCAAAGAATTAAACCAGCGGTGTTTATAGATCGTCCTCATGTGGCTTCTAGGGTTGCCTGGCACAATGCAAAGAAGAAAACAGAAGGAGAAAGGAGACAATTCCCCACTTGAAATTCAGCTACAGGACTTAAAGAGTCTTTTTCTTATTTCTCTTTTCTAGGTGTAGCTCTGATTTTGGCTCTTCTACATTTGTCTGATAAACTATCAGTTGGCTTCAGTTTGACTGTTATTGAACTAATACGGAACTGCCATTCCTGCTTTTCAGGGATATGTGAGGAAATGCATAAGGAGAAACAAGCAAGGATTCAGCTAGATTTGCCCCATTTAAAGCGCATAGCCAGTAGTTAACCGGGAAAATAAAATATAATATCTGAATGTATTAAGAGTTTTGAGATCCTGGTATGAGACTTCTGTGCAGTTCAAGCAATGTTTCTTAACACCAATTCGTTATCTGCAGAGGAGGTCTTTTTTCCATCTGTTTTTTTCCCCTAGTTAATGGCTTATTTGAAAAAAAAAAAAACAAACCTATAGTTGAAAGACCCAGCAGGCTCCACCTGCCACACTGGCACAACCTGCTGGAGCAGCGGCGGATCAAACCACCTAATGCTTTTAGAGCTAGAATTCAGCAAAGTACTTTTCATAGCCCGCCCGTGACTTTGCGAACGGGGCAGCAGACAAGGGGTTATGTGAACTCGCGTATGTCGGAGCACAAACATGTCATAGCCAATTTTAATCCTTAAGCCTGCTTTTGTTTCGAAGGTTCTTGTTTGCTGCAGGTATCTAAATTTAGCCATATTTTTTGTCAGCTAGAACTTATGTTACAGAAAAGAATGCTAGCAAAGCTCAGCAATGTCACACTTTATTAGTCATGCAAGCACTTAAAAGCAAGGTTAGAAACACAAAATTCTGGAGATTTGTGGTGGCAGTTGTTTAAAAATGCCACACTGAGCTTTTTAGGATTTACCTTCTGAAAATGGACCAAGTTAGAGCATTAAATTTCATGAACAATGCAGCTTTCTTAAGTTTGGAAAAAAGGAATATTTAAATCCTGAAGGAAAGCTTCACTGGACATGTATGCTCCTCTTTCTTTGCAACGTTTGTGAGTCCATCACATTCTCTTCCAGGTTCAAAGGCATAAAATAGTATTTGCTGACAACCCGCTTTTCTCTTTGGTCGCAGCTGCAGGCTGCTTGGGTCCTGCAGATAAGCTCAAGGGATCCCTCTCTGCTGCCGCATGGGCTGACTGCCTCTCAGTGCTGCTGTGCTCTAGCGGGGAGGGTGAGAGGGCAGAAATTGCACTGTGCCATGACCCCACGCATAGCTCATCTCTAGCAGTGCTAAGCATGAAGCAGTGTCGTTTCTGCTCTCCAGATCTGTTGTTCAAGAGACAGTATATAAAAATTTTCTTTGTATCTACTGATAGGCATTTGCTGCTGTGCTCTGTGTAGAAAAGAAGCTCCTCACACAATTATGGCAGGGGGATTGGAACTAGAGGATCTTTAAGGTCCCATCCAACTCAAACTATTCTATGATTCTACTTTTTTCTTGTTGAACCTAACTGTACGGTATTGACAAGGGGAATTAAAAATCAAAGGCTCTCCCATACTGGAAAAGTCTCCACCCTGGACTTTTACTGACTTAGTACCTTCTTTTTTTGTGACCATTGACTGCTTGGAAGCTTGGTAAGTCAATGCCTTGTTTTAATTATTTCCTAGTAAAAATATGCACAGAAAGTTCCAGTTGCATACCAGAAAAAGCTGAACCACGTGAACATAACATGGGAAAGGCATCCTGCTGGTGGTAGTGCCACTCTGCAGAAATACTCTTGAGCATCCTCCTGTTTGGTCCCGTTTCCAGGCAACCTTTGTGTCCTGTGTTGCTTGGCTTGAGAGAAGAGCAATTACAAGCCCTGAGGTGGCAGTCTGTGGGCATGAGGTTTCTACCATGGGTGGCTCGGAACATCCCAACTCACCTTGTTTCACACACAGAGTGACTTTCCAGCTCTTTTATTAGGGGATACCATTCTGCAAAGGGAATGGTTGAGCAATTATCTAAGTAGCTATTCAATAACGGGTTGAGCTAGCCAAGATCAGAAGGAATCTGCTTTCGGAGCTGGGGTTTTGAGCAGGAGGTTCAAAGCAATTCCTTGGCAGTCATCACAGAAGGGAAGGCCAGACAATAGAGAGCCTGGCTGGTTGAAGGCCTAGCGTGCCAGCCAGAGAGCAGGCAGAGAGCCTAACAGAGCTGTTCTAAGAAGGAATGGAGGAAAAGTTACGTGGAGAACTTGTTAGCTGTTGTCCTCTTGAAGCTGCCTTTAACCAAAGGTCTGAGAGGAGGACTGGGTACCCGTTTATCCATACTGCAACTGTATAATAGAGGAAATAAAGTAGATAACCAAGTGTCTTGACATGTCAGTGCAGAATTACACCTAAGCAGCCTGTCCTCAGAGCACGTGGCTGTTAATTGGAGCAGTGGTTTTACATCTGCTGGGAATGCCAACAGTTCTCAAATAAAAAATTCAAGGCGTCATTACTAACGTTGTCTTCATTATACTGGCAGTTACAAAGCTCTGTTGAAACAGATTCGCAGATTATTCTAAAATGGGAGATATAAGAAAGATTTCAGGCCTGAAGACTCAATATCTTCTGTCAGGCACAATATTTGGTTTGGCCTCTCATTGTAGGGGTCTGGGGGTTGGGTTTTTTTCATTTAAACTTCATTGACTTTAATAAAGTCTTTGTTTTTGTAGACTCAAAAATGTGGATTCTTTCATAAAAGAGCTTTTTTTTTTCATAACATCTAGACAAGTTTTTACAAGTTGCCCTTGCTCCAAATTGTATTATACATTACTAATATTACTGAGAACATTTCTGCTTTTCTCTGGGCAGGGAAGATATTTCGTAGCTCTAATTTGTACAAATGGCTGTCCGTGTTAATGCAGCGCCTTGGCCACAAAATCTCATCTCTAATTGGAACAATCCATTTTGGATTATTGTTGAATAATGACTGGGGAATTATCCACCTTTTTTTTTTTTTTTCAGCAGAACAGTACTTTGTCTCTGTTGATTTGTTTGTTGTTTCATTTCACAAAATATCTGATTCTGAGCTCACAAAATGACTACCAAAATTCTTGGTAACAGGGAGCACTCAGCATTTAAAAAGATAAAAGCCTTCAGGAATCGAGGTCTCTGGAGGTCTGGATACAGATTGTACGCAGAAAATAAAATAAACTCTGTACAAGGTGTAAATACAGACTGGTCACCTGGAAATAAAGGGCATTTTGAAGGCAGCATTGTTAAACTGGATTTGAGCCAGTCAGAAATATCAAAAAAATAAAATCAAAATTCCTGTATTTCAACTTTTTTTTGTGCTTTTCCTAGCTATAGAGCTTCAGCTGCTAATTTTACAAGCTATTCTGCTTCCAGGAACAGCAAATGTGAACCATAAACATCAATGAATTGCACTTAATACGGTTCCCAGAACAGATTTCTGAAGGCAGCACAATGTGAAGTTGTGGGTAATTGAAGCCCCGAGGCATTCTTGTCCCTTGATCTTTACCTGGTTACAGAACCTCATCTTCTGATGCCAAATCCCATTAGGATACCCCAAAATGACAGATGGCTCTGCCTAACTGCCAGTCGGCACAGATGTGATCCTTGGTTTTGGATAAACAGTGAGGCTCCTTTTTGTATGTAGTAACCTAAATTTCCCTGGCTAGAGGATAGCTGCTCGGTGACAATAACACAGGTTCTTCTATATAAATGAACAGCAATATGTGTGTGTATGTGTGTGTGTGCATGTCTATAAAATGGAATTACAGGTCTGGGCCCTGGGAAAACTGTGCTAACATGAGACAAGGCGTGAATTTTAAACCACTGTCTTTTCTAGCATAACTCCTCCTGTGGAACGTTCTAATCACCACGTTCTAGTTTCCTTCAGCTGAAATGAGGGTGTTTGTGTGAGAGGTAACAGCATGACAGAAGTGACTTCAACACACCAGCGTATCAGAGGATACTTTCCTCCACGGACTAGCCCACAGGCTAATTTAAAAATATATATTATTCAGATAGCTATTGGCAAATGTTTTATTAAACACGAAACATTGGAAGTCTAAAAGCATCTTCACAAAATGAGTCAAGTAGACCTTAGCCTTTCTATTATACAGTTGGTAAACAATAAATATTAATAGAAAGCAATAATTTCCACAGGATGTGGTACCTTGCTGATAAATGTATTCCTCGTGACTTTTATTATTGCTGTTTGTGACTTCTCTAGCTGAGAGTAGCAAAACCGTACAGGCTGGAGGAATCACAGCATAGCGAGATGGGCAACTTTAGCAAGAAAAAGGAGTCCGTAGATTTGTGGGTACAGGAGTCATTCATGGTGTTTGTGTACTTCTTTACTCATTTAGGTTTTGAAAGGTTAGTCTGGATCAGATTCCTTACATGCAAGAGCATTCGCTAATTGAAGGCGTAACTCACCACATCTGCATGCCTACGTACAACTTCGTGATGTGTATCCCCAGAATCACCAGAGAACTGGGCATCCTCAAGCTCTCAGTTGTGAGGCTGAGACCCTTCTGTTCAGCTTTCAGAAATGCAGAGTCACCTTCACCCCTCACTCCAGCTTCTCTATCTCCACCTGGACAACTGAGCAATCAAAGAACTCAGGCTTGGCTGCTTGCTCTGAAAATGTAGATGCTGTGGTGCAAATTCCCAGGAGCATCTTATGTCTGTATTCAGTTCCTCAGATGGCAGTTGTTGCATCTCTGGTGTTCTGTGGAAAACGGCTTGAATTTTATTTTAAAATAACTCTAAACCCTTTCATTTTGCTCTCAGCATGCTGAAAACAGCAGAATGGCCTGTGTTGACATCCTGCGTGTGCCGCTTGGCGACGTTTGCTCCGAGCAGCAGTACTTGTTCCAGAATGACAATGGAAAGTTAAGCTGTAAGGCCACAGATGTAGTCAGGATACTGCGGAAGCTGACAAAAAAATTCAGTCTGGAAGAATTCCGTGAGGTGTTTGGTAACTCCTGGAGCCATCACTGAATATGTTACAGAGCTTAATTTTAAGGTTTCCACCAGTACACTGGACAATGATGGATTCATAAAAGATTTGTAATCCCACCTTAGAATAATTTACAACATTTGTCTTGGCATTCAGGTAAGACAGATGAACTTTTCCTTTACTAAGAAAATCAAGCGTGGACTTCCCTCAGATTTGAAAGGAAAGAAAGTAGGACAGCACTAGTAGCTGACAGGCGGCCAAAATTGTTTTGGTCAGCTCTGCTCAGGAATTGTTTGAACTAAGTCCTGCTCTCTTGTGAGGCTGAGAGAAAATTTGAGCATAATGAATCTTGAACTTGGTCTCTGCCAAAAAGAAAAAAAAAGATAAAAAATTGAGAAAGGCTGTTTAAAAAACTTTTAAAATTTAATACCTTGCTGATAGTGTCTCGATCATTGGTTGAGTGAACTTTGGATATCCCCTTTCTGTCTTTCCTACCCAATTATGCTGATGTCATGCATAGGGTGAATGAAATATCGTCTTGAGAAGGGAGATGCTGTAAACACAAGTGCTGGACTCAAAGTTAAATGCTGCTTGGGCCAAGAGACTGGCACACATCTCAGCTCCAGCATGAGATGCTTCTTGCTTTAAGAGTCTTGGTATCCACATTGTGTAGCTCTGTCCACAAATTTTATTGGTTTTTGTTCTTAAAACAGTTCCTGGGTCATCCTGACAAGTTGTTCTCTTAGAGCAGCTAAAAATAGTCCCATAGAAACCTCTCTTTTTAAAGAATTCCCTTCCTCCTTTTTAGGTTATATCTTTACCATAAGAAATACTCACTTATTGCAGTCGTTACTATTTACATCTTTCCTAGTTTTTTAGCAGCTTCTTGCTTTGACATATTCAGCTGAATGAACAGGGGGAAACTTGCATTTGTTTACTTTTTCTTTTAGAGATAAAACACCTCCTTGCCTCAGCCTTTGAAATACTGTGAATGATGGGTTTTGAAAGTGAATTTAGAAAATATTCTGAATTAAATATTTATGTTTAAGCTTTTACAAGGCAATCTGAATAAGCCTTTTGGGTTTTTCCATGGCAGACTTAATTGTGCTTAGCCACATACGAGAGTTTGATTCCCCAGCTATAAAAGCCTGCTGTTGTTTTTGTGGAAAGTCCAGGCGCTCTGCAATCTCAGCGCTAAGGTGTTGAGCTAGGATAAAATTAAAAGGCTTTGCCCATGAGTTACAATGCTGAGGTGTTGCAGTGTAGATGAGTCCAGAGAGTGAAAGTCTACATAGATGTAATTCCTGGTGGATCAGAATGGGTTATATGCACAATATTCTCACCAATTACCCTGTGAAAGCCAGCAGGCTGTGGTATTGACTGTTCCAGATCATAGAATCATAGAATCATAGAATCACCAGGTTAGAAGAGACCCACCGGATCATTGAGTCCAACCATTCCCATCAATCACTAACCCATGTCCCTCAGCACCTCATCCACCTGACCCTTAAACCCCTCCAGGGAAGGTGACTCAACCCCCTCCCTGGGGAGCCTCTGCCACTGCCCAGTCACCCTTTCCGTGAAATATTTTTCCTAATGTTCAGCCTGACCCTCCCCTGGTGGAGCTTGAGGCCATTCCCTCTCGTCCTTTCCCCTGTCACTCGGGAGAAGAGCCCAGCTCTCTCCTCTCCACAACCTCAAGTATTTCCATATTCTGAGGAACTGGAGCTGTTGAAGCAGCAAACACAAAACTGCTGTGTGGAAAGGTCTGTGCAGTTGCTGCTGGTCTCGCTGAAAATCAGAACTTTCCTCCTCACGCTCACTGACAGGCACTAAGCCTCTACCTGCTGTAACAACTCTTGGAGAGCTGGATGGGTCTCAGCCTGCTAGAGCTTGTTTTACACCAAGGTGTGACCTAGCACCTGGGTGTCGTGGTCTAGCAGAGAAATGCCTCTCTGCTGGGAGCATGGGAGGAGAGGAGGGTAAAACAGGTTCAGGAGGCAGCAAAAGAGACCAGAAGACAGCTTGTTCTACAGAGGGAACGCAGAATGCCAGAGAGGAACTGCACATCCGTACTGACAAAAGGAAGAGAGAAATTTGTATGGGTTTGGACCTCTCTGCTTGTCCTCAGAGAAAGAAGCATATGCTGGTGTTCAGGAACAGGGATAAAAAATCAGGGATCAGAGGCTAAAACTAAGCATTCTGCTGGGAGCAAGCGAGACTCCACTAGATGTCCTTCATGTCCACATAAATGACACCGTCAGTTTTCACCGAAAGGGCTGAAAGGTGTCTGCAAGAGGTGAAGGGAGACACCCAAATGCATGGCTCTGAGCAGCTCGGATCCCTTTCTGCATGAAGGGAATCCATGCATGGTAGTGAGTGGCTTGCTCAAAAATGTGACCTGTGTTCCTGAAGGAGAGTTTTTCTCGGTTAAAGCTACAATTTAGATTGCTGAGGGAGAAGTCAGAAGCAATAATTAACACCTTGAGGAGCTAGTTATGTATTACAGTCTTGTTCGTATGTTTTAGATGGCTGCTGGTTTTTTTTATGTGAGTTAGTTTAGAATATGTTATTTTTTATGTTGACTGGAGCCACTAGGAATCTGGTGTGGATGTTACGAGTTTCCTAGAGACAATCTGATGGGAAGCTAGTGTTCACTAAGGCTGGGGAGGAATGAAGGAAGGAGTTTAATTTCCCAGTTTGGATGATGAAGGTGTCAGCTGTGTCACTGATGTAGGTTGTTATTAGTTTTATCAATACTCATATTATTAGTAGTTATTAATGATCTCTTCTCTAGGACACAATGAGATGGGCATCTTGTGCAGACAGCTTGAGGTGTCTAGCAGTGTTCACAGAGTGGGGAAAGCGCTTGTTACTGAATGCAAAGCTATAGGTAAAGAGGAGTCAGATTAAATTGGTGACATCTGTACTGAAACAGAGAATATTAGATCTTTCTTATTGGTGCTCAGGACAGGTTATGGAGAGGGTGATGGCGAGTATGCTGGAGGCATCCAGTAACGCACGGGGTAGCGCTTAGTGAGGACATTAGGTAGGGTGCATTGTTTCTGGCTGGAACCAGCAGTGAAGAATAGCTAGAACTAGCTCCTGAGCTGCTGTTCTGTGCCCTACCAGTGCTTAGGCTGTCTCCTCTCCACGCAGCTGCACTCCTGCTCTAGCAAGAGACCTGAGCCTGGAAAGAGAGGAAAAGGGCAGGGGTGGGAAGGAAAGAGAAGAAGAAGTGGAAATGGCTGAGGAGTTAATTGTTGGGCAATGACTGCTCACTAGATTGTTCGCTGTCAGATGTTTGCTTTCAGAAAGATTTTTCGGGTCTTCTTCCAAGTCCTTTTGATAGGAATGGTTGGACTCGATGATCCGGTGGGTCTCTTCCAACCTGGTGATTCTATGATTCTATGATTCCTGTGGGATCTTAGCAGCCTTGTTGGGTCACTGTGCAGCTTGGATGTTCCCCTGCAGCGTGCTGTGTTACAGGATGGTATCAATAAGCACTGCTTTCAGAAGTTAAACGTTCTTTTGTGATCAGTATTGGCAAAATGAGTCTTGCATGTAGCCCAGGTGCGTTCTGCAGGAAGCTGGTGGGGTTTGCCACGGAAAGAACTGCTCTGTCTCAGCAGCACACCTGCCCTGAAGATCTCCTGGCCTGGGCAGTGGCAGGGGGGCTGCAGGGCTGAGCAGGCCAGCTCTCCACCCTGGTAATGGATAGAGGCACCAGACACAACAGCTGCGGGGAGACAAAACAACCACCTGGAGCTGAAAGGGCCAAACAGGTGCGAGTTTGGGCGGGAAAATGAGGGGTGGAGCTAGTGAAAAGCCCCGTGAGCAGCGCTGACCCCGAGCCTAGAGAGGAAGGCTGAGGGTTTGAGAAGGTTCTCTCACCAGACTAAGCCTGGGACTGAGGATGCCACAGCACCTTGGAGGTAGCTATAGTTATTTATTTATTCACTTATCTTCCTTCTTCCATTCTCTCTTTCCTTACCCTCTTCCCTTCCACATTGCTCTTTGTAAGTACCTGAGGGGAGGTTGTAGAGAGGAGGGAGCTGACCTCCTCTCTCAAGGGACAGGATGAGAGGAAATGGCCTCAAGCTCCACCAGGGGAGGTTTAGGCTCGACGTGAGGAAAAATTCTTCACAGAAAGGGTCATTGGGCACTGGAACAGGCTGCCCAGGGAGGGGGTTGAGTCCCCTTCCCTGGAAGGGTTTAAGGGACGGGTGGATGAGGTGCTGAGGGACATGGGTTAGTGTTTGATAGGAATGGTTGGACTCCATGATGCGGTGGGTCTCTTCCAACCTGGTTCTATGATTCTCTGATTCCCCTCTTTCTTTCCCCCTTCCCCTCTTCCCTTCCTCTCCTCCTTAAGCACACGGGTGATCACCTGTCTGGAGGGAAGGTGTATTTAGAAGGAGCAGGCCTGGGAGTGCCTAGGATCACAGTTTGAACCACTACTTTCTGTGCCACGCTCAGTTAAATTTGCTTTCCGTTATGTTTGCATGGAAAGCATTAAATGAACAATGCAAAGCCTCTTGATTTCTGGTGTTTAATGCTGAAATATGAGCATATGCTATTAGAGTGTCTCACTTAGCTATTTTCTGTCTGATTTGAATGGAGAAGGATGAAGAATTTTAGCAGCCCACATGCCTTACCACTGCGCATAGACAGATGTGTGCAAGGGGATAGGCTGCTTGAAGTGCAAGGGCAAAAATACTGTTACCAATGCAAAGGTGTGTGATGAATTATACCTCGTAAGAAAGCGCTTTATATACACTGGATTTTGAGAACTTTTATACGTTGTGCCTGTTGGTATTTAGAAGTGATTGATTAATCTGACATTATCTGAGAAAACTGAGACTGCACTGCTCCTCAGTTACATTACAGGAATATCTCAACTTAATGGAATGTATGGCAAGTTGCAAAGCTACCGTGGCTGTATTCCACAGAATAAAGTTGAAAAATAGAGACGTAAGCTTCTGGATGGTGTAAAACAGAGGCTTGAGGAAGAGAAAGGTCTCAGAGTGAAGACAGGTTGAAGAAGATTGAAAGATGGGTATGGCAAAACAGGAATGGAAACAGATGTGGCAATTTGTTTTACAACATAACCATAAAATGCCACTTAGAATGCCTCATTTGTATTCTGTGTCAATGTAATAGATGTAAATCTTCCAGGGAGTTACTAAATATACATTTCTGTTGGCAACTACTTAAAGCATATGATCAATTGAAGAAACTTGCAGGGTTTTGTTGCTGTTAGGACAGCACAACTGAACTTCTTGGGACCGGATCGCTCAGACGGGCCCTCTGTTTCAGGTCGCTCACTCTGCCTCCCTTTTTGACATTTTATCACTTCACAGCATTTAAACATTTATTTTAATCCTATAAGTCATAGTAACCGGCTAGTGACATGTCTGCTTTTGACACTCATTTGCGTATTGCACAGAGGCCCCATCCATCTCACACGTATCTGTTGTATCTATAAATACGGCCTTCTGCTAACTGTTTTAAATGATCTGCATTAGGAAGGGTGTTGCTCCCTATGAATGTGAATATTGTTGTAAATGAAACCGCTATTTGTCAGGATTAAGGGAAGCAAAGGGCAAGATAAATTTCAGTTAAAAAAGGACTTGTCTGAAAAGACACAACAGATACCATCAGAATTATTGAGGTTTCAGCTTGTCTGAGTAATAACCCTGTACTAACAGCATGTGGTGAGATCCGTAAGTCTCATGGTGGCTTGCCAAGTCCACTTGCAGTTCAGCTTGAAATTCAATTCCCCCCCCAAATTCCAGAAGTTTCAAGAAAAAGTGCTGCTGGTGAGGAGTGCAGTATTTCTGATTAATTATTTTCAACCTCAGTTCTGTAGGGGAGCTTTCTCAATCTATTTGTAATATGTTTCTCACTTAGGGATTAATCAGTGCTCTTCCCTGGGAGGATTATATCCTTTTCATCTTTGGCCCTCTTTTACACTGGAGCATTATATAAGAAATGGGATAGTTTCTCAGAGGGTCAGCGAAGGATATTACCTGTATATTAGGGACAGGACCCTTATCATGCCTGTTGCTAGGTCCTACCATCAAGACAGGAAAGTGAGTTACCTAGTCTGGCATTTGATTCCAAATAAAACCATACCCTGTTTTACCTGTGCACCTTTTCCAGACACCTTGCTAAGAATCTCCAGACAAAGCTCCACTATGTGGAGTGGGTGTAAGTCTATTTTGCAATTTTAATAACAAGGAGGAAGAGAGAAAGAACATAGAAACAAGAGATGGATATTTGTAGTAGTACAGCTAGACTCTGGTACAACAAACCCCATTCCTGTTTTTTTTTTTTTCTGGATGGTGTCAGCAGGTTGCTGTTCTCTGTAAGAGCCTGTTCGTTCATTCAGTTTAGAAAAACATTGGCAGATAGCCACTATTTTTGCTGCACATATATGCAACTTCAAGTACCATGCAAAAATCACACGTAGACCTTGGATTCTGCATGTTAAGTATAGTCAAGGGGTTTATCCAGCATTGCAGACACTGATCAAATTGTACAAGTTTTATGAACTGTACTTAGAACTGAAAAAAACCTATTCCTTCTGTCTTCTAGTTTTGACTCCCAGCCTGAAGAGCTCTCTATCAAGATTTAGTCACTGTAAGTAAAGGACTTGACTACAAAAATTTTAGGGAATTATTCTCTGCAACTTCCAAACCTTCCACACACCTCCCACTCCACCCAGTCCCTCTTTGTATCCCAGTCTCTCATCCAGCTTGCAATGCACAGTGCAGACGAATGCATCCCAGGCTCTCCTTCCACTCCACTTTCCCACCATCTCTTTGTCTAGCACCTCACTGTGATGATTTGGCCAGTGTCTGGCCAGTCTGAAATGTTCTCAGAATGATCATGAAGCACCTAATAATTGCCCTCCCTTCCTCACCTGACTCGCTGCCCACCTTTGCTTGGTTCCCACATGACAAAATCACGTATGCAGGCAGGGGTATCAGAATCCACTCAGAATTTAGTGGACAGTATTGCAGCTTAGCACAGTCAGCCGGGGCTTTGTGTTGCCAGACTATCTTTGCTCTGATATGAAGTGTATTAGATTTAGGGAAGTCAGCACAAGCTTTAAATGATGGTGGCTTTGTGTGGTGTCTTTCCAACCGCAGTACCGTTAAAAGATCTGAGACCAAGAGAGCCAAGTACAACCCTAGAAGTCTTTCTAGATTTTAGCAGGAGAGGAACCCAAAGGTACAAGTGCTAAGGCACTTCCACTGCCGATGGATGAGGAAATTCTCTAACTTTTAGCAGAAGCTGCCTCAGTTCTTCGTGGGGTCAGTCACTCTTAGCAGCCCATGCTGTTACCCACAGGAATATATTTGAGGTGGTATATATGCTAGTGTTAGTGCAGGGCCTGGTGAGGGCTAGAAAGAAAAAGAGGAGCTCTAATGAAAATTAAAATATGACAGGTTGGAGGAAATAAGTAAAGGTTATATTTTACTTCTGCCTTGTATGTAAGTCTCCGGTAAGTAGATGCAGTAGCTTGCTCTGTCCTTGCGTCTTCCAACAATGAGAATTAGCCCAAAGCAAACTTAGCAGAGAAATCACATGTTGTTAGTATTTTCATATTTTTACTATTCCTGGAATGACTGAAGTCTCGAGCAACACTGACGTATTCTGCTTTACCTCTAGCTAGATATTCCTCAGCAAACTTAAAAAATATAGACCAGGCAATTACAGAGCAGATACTGCTTCAAATAGATGCGTTATAACAACATCTTAACAATTATTCTAATTCTGATTCAAGTGACATTTAAATATGCTTAATACTGAATTTTTATGCATTATTTTTCATACCACAAAAATATGCAGGCAAATGTACTGTAAACTGTAGGTTTTATGTCTTTACTTTTGGGCCATGTAGTAATTTGTTTTGCTTTCACCACAAAACTTCATTGGCTTGGTTTATATCACTTTTTCACTAGCTGATTTTCAAGTATATTCTTAATCTCAGGCTGCATTTGCTACAAAACCAAAAATGCTCTTGAGAAGCAATATTAAAAATATGTTTCTTGGAGATTTATGCCTTACATCTTGAAGAAACACACAATTAATCTCAAAGAAATGTTAATCTTTGGGTGTACACATACAGCAAATCTTTTTTTTTTCTAATTTCATTCTTAAAGATAATAGACTGATTCACACTGGAAGCAGTGAAGCCTGAAAGTGAAATAGGTTTAAATTTACAGCCAAGCAGTCTATTTTATGTTTTGTCTCCCTTCAAAACCAAGATTCATGGCTATTTACATGTAATTGTGCACACAGAATGAGTCGTTTACATAGTTATATATCTTCTTCCCTGATGAGAGCTTTTGTTTGTTTTCTGAATCTTAAACCAAAACCAAAGTTTAAAAAAAATTAGAATGAGAAGGCTAAATGCAGAGAGACTGTATCAAAATGAAGCAAACTGTCAGGAATCTATGAATATAAATAGTTTTTAGCAAAAACATGTTATCAGGGAGTTCTCTCAACTATATTTGGCATTTTTGGAGCAAGAGTGTTGGTGCTTTATTAAAGAACAGCTCTGTGAAAAGGGAGAGTTTGTGCAGCCTCAGCCTGGAGTGTCCTTGAAGTGAATATAGGAAACCTGAAAGGTGTGCTCACGCTACTGTGGCAAAATCAAAAAATCCATTATTATTTTTTTATGGTTTTGGTGCCCACATCAACCAAAAAGCTGTAAATAATCTACAGGAATGCTGAACTGTCACAAAATTATTTATGATGAAAGCAAAGGTTATAAAATATTCATATCTCTCTTTTTTTTTAAATTTTATTCATGTAAGATGGTAAAATTAAACAAGGTTTGCAGCACCCCTATTTTGAATGTCTCCTACTTTCCCCTCTTAATGTCTAACAAATGGCAAGAGGCAGACTGGGAACATTACACTAACAATTTTGAACAAGATTTTATATTGTTGCAAGGGAGGTGGTTGATTCACCTTCCCTGGAGGGGTTTAAGGGCTGAGTGGACGAGATGCTGAGGGACATGATTTAGTGTTTGATAGGAATGGTTGGACTCGATGATCCGGTGGGTCTCTTCCAACCTGGCGATTCTATGATTCTAAGTCTCAGGTTCTCTCTTGAATTTGTACTTCACCTGATACCTTAGCTGACAAAGCAGATGTTCCCCTTTAGCCACACAGACTATTAGACACAGAACTATCTTTTTGAAGAAGGAACCATACGGTTGGACTCGATGATCCAGTGGGTCTCTTCTAACCTGGTGATTCTATGATTCTATATTTTGAAGTGGGAGATTATTCCTGTGGGTGCTGTCTGGTGCTGTTCTTGCCTTCCAGAACTTCGTTAGGGTTAACAGGGGCTCTGTGTGAACCTGAAATGCAGGATCAGACTCCAAGGTGGTGGGTAATGCAAATCTTCCAGCCACTGAAATGTAGTGGAACTGTGTTTTGGTTTTTGTTTTTGTTTTTTTTCTTTAGCAGGCTAAATTCTTAAAGGTTTGTTCAGGAATTGAGCAGCAGCTGCCTTGGGAAGGTTTCTTTGTTGTTGCTGTTTGAAGCCTGATGACCGATGACCTTAGGCTTTAACCGTGGTTCTGCTGTAGCGATGTGCTCGCTGCTGTAGGTGCTCTGAGCTGAGAATCACCCTAACACATTGACAGGTCTTAGGCGCAGTAGGTCTGTCTGGGAGATGAGCATGCAGGAATCTAGATTGGTAATGGTGTTTCTTTCTCTGATCCTCAAAGGCATTGAAAGGTGTAGAGAGGAGGGTGCTGACCACTTCTCCCAAATGACAAGGAACAGGACAAGAGGAAATGGCCTCAAGCTCTGCCAGGGGAGATTTAGACTGGACATTAGGAAAAAAATTCACAGAAAGGGTCACTGGGCAGTGGCAGAGGCTGCCCAGGGAGGGGGTTGATTCACCTTCCCTGGAGGGGTTTAAGGTGTGGGTGGATGAGGTGCTGAGGGACATGGTTTAGAGACTGGTGGGAATGGTTGGACTTGATGATCCAGTGGGTCTCTTCCAACCTGGTTACTCTATGATTCTATGAATTCCCGAAAGAGCACCTGACTGCATGTGCTGTAAATGACATTCATCCTGGCCAAACCATGGGCTTCAGGGGAGAAAACAAGGTTGAAAAGACAACCAAGGGTAGAGATTTGGATAAATCTTGCAGCTGAATACTGAAGAGTTTCTCTCTTCAACTAACACCAACAAGGCAAAACCACCTCAAAAAGTGTTCTTGCTTGTGTGGGTTCCTCTTTCTCTTTTACTGCTTTCCTGTGCCATTTTGTCCAGAGCTTTGAATGTGTTAATGGAGGCCAGATGGGAAGAGGAAAAAGCAGAGAAGGGGGTAGAAAGGGGAATAGCACCATCCAGTCCCTGTGATGTGGTATACTTGCCAAAAAATGGGATACCACCCACTTTCAGAATGAGGCTCAGGCTGCTGCAAGCATTTATTCAACTGCCAGTGCTGCATTCAGTTCTCTGGATGCCATGCCTGAAATCATCTCCCAGACCCCAGCTGTAAACATAGTTACTAAATGCATACCTCATAAAAGCACTTCTAAATGCAAATGGCCCCGTTCTCTTTTGTGTACATCAAGCCATTTGGGCGTGCGTGTGGGTGTGCATCATATTCAATTTGCTGATGATTGATAGACTGTCTTCCAGACCAGAGGAATAAAAAGAAAAGTGGAAGTCAAAGCCTCTGATTTTTATTTCAGCCATAGCCAGGCGCATACATCTGTGTGCAGAATTTGGCACTCCAACAAATCTAACTTTTGCCAAACCAACAAGAGTAATTGGTTTAACAAGGCTCTCGTGAAATGAAAACACGCATGAACTAAGTGTTTCAGATCTCTATATTGGAAGTTATTTTTAGGGTTAATTTGGGTTATGCACATACATTGTTTGTGATTAATATAGGGTCTTTACTATGCAAATGGTGCTTGTAAGGAGCAGAAACCAGCTGGTTTAGTTGGGTAGCCTCAGTGGCCGATAGCCTGCATAGGAGGTGCTCCATAAATGTGTGTGGTGACATTTTCCTGCCCCAGACCCTTAGAGCGCTTTCCCACAAAAATTGTTTTTGTGATGGGTTGCAGACAGTGAGGAGAGCAGTGAGGACAAGGAGCAATGGTTTTAACATGTAGGTGGGGAGATTTAGACTGGGTAAAAGGAAAAAAGGTATTCCACTGAGGGTGGTGAAACACTGGCCCAGGTTGCCCAGGGAGGTAGTAGAGCATCCCTGGAAACATTCAAGATCAAGCTGGAGGGGGCTCTGAGCAACCTGCTCCAGGGGAAGGTGTCCCTGCTTCTGCACTGGGGTTGGACTGGATGATCTTTAAGGTCCCTTCCAACCCAAAGCATTCTAAGATTCTATGATTCTACCTATCTCAAGGTGGGAAGCCAGTTTGAAATTTTGATAGGAATGGTTGGACTTGATGATCCACTGGGTCCTTTTCAACCTAGTGATTCTGTGAGAGAGAAGTTTGAACCATATACTGATGCTGACTAGATACTATGGATACTTACATATTTCTTTTTCACTGTCATATCCATATTGTATGTAGATCTGTAACCAAGGGATGCACTTAATAGACACATGAAAGAAATATTGATTGGAGCTTGTTTTGTTGCATAGGGATGGAAATGCTTTTTCTAAAGTGCTTCTTGGAATTAACACAGATGTTTGAAGTCCTAGTTGGGCATTCCTAGTGTAGACTGTGCAATTACAAAATTACTGTTTCTGGAGCAGTATTAACTAAGTTGTTACTATTCTTTGAAACACCGTAATTTTTATATGTTGCAGGTTATTTTGATTTACTTCATTATATTTGTATCTGCAGGCTGTCCTGGGATTGTACTGCCATTCTTTTCTCTGGGGGCAGAACAGCTAGAATTTACACAGGCAAGAAAACCATGATTCTATCTGAATCAAAGACTGCAAATACTGCGTGCCTTATGATAAAATCAGAAGCGCTGGATACACTCTTTTTGTGTGCGATTGAAATAATATGCTGCAGCATTTAGGGTACTCGTGAGAATTTTATGCTGACATGGGGAGGGCGTAGTATTAGCAACTCTTCTCTCCCTTTAAGACGAAGGCTGGTGAAATGAGAAGGGGGAGCAGAATTCAACCCTTTCAAAAATATTGGGGTATGTCATTAGCGCAAAAAGTTTATCACTTCTTGAAAGCACAGGTGAAAAAAAGAGAAAGGTTTGTTTTCAGATAAAGCTTCTATGAAATGTTTCTAACTTTCTAGGGTGGGAGAAGGGAAATTCTCAGTTTTCCCTTCCCTGAGATGAATGAGGAGGTTTGATACCCAGGCTACAACTCCACAAGACATGGCAGAGATCTTTGAAATAAGGATTCAAGTAATGCATTTTTCTGTGTGTTTCATGTGAAAACTGAAAGCTGTACAGTTCAAGCTGGTTCTGCTTTAAAGCAACATTTTTTTGGCAAAGAGAGAGGATACCTTTGATGAAAATGAAATCCGTTCTGAAAGACTGTTTCAATAGACTTATCAAAAATCTCTCAAAGGCGAGTTCAGACCAAGATGTATTGCCTGCCATGTACTCTGCTTTCACAGGCTCGCTTCCCCCTCGGCACTGGTCTGACTTGGAACCTCTTTCTAAAACCAAACTAGTGGCAAAATTGTTAAAAAGAGAGAAAGGAAAATGAAAAGAGAAAAGAAAAGTGTCATCCTTGATTTAAAGACATCTATCCTTGTGAGCTTTATAGCTCATTTTTCTAATTTCAAATTGTATCGTTACAATAAGCATCTGACCTCTAGGGTGTTCATGTAACCTTGTGCTAATCACACTGAGCTTTGTGTGTCAGCGAGGAAAGATGGCTCACTGCAAGCGTCACCCACGCTACGATGTCTTTACAGATACCATTATAAAAAGCATAACAAGCAGATTCACAAAACTACTTAAAAGCAATTTCTGAACAAAAATTAAAGACCGTCGCATCAGATGAAAAGAAGAATGCCCAGCTACTTTGTCTAGAATAAAGCAGCAAAGGATGCATTATGCTGAAGGTACTTTTAAATAATCATATCAGCTCTGAGAACAGAATGAGAGTCTTGGTCTGGTCACCCCCTGAAAGAGCAAATACTTCTTGCCCAACAGTGTCAGATGTGGTCTGTGTCTTATTATTCTTTTTTAATAGCACATAACCCATGTTATCTCTCCGCACCAATATCCTCTAGATAATGGCCATCCATGCTTTAAAGGCTTTATAGGTAAACTACAGCTATTTAATATTTTCTTTATAGTCAAGCAGTCTTTTCCTTTTCATGAAGGAGACCATTTTGATCTAGCAATACAGCCTAGCACTGCTTTGTCTGTTATATGATTGTTATGTTTCCATTTATATCACAGTCTCTTCAGTACTATTCAGATCCAGAAAAAGAAGAAAAAACCCTACTGCAGAGTTAGATGTTCTGTTTGTAGAAATGCATTTGATAGCAGGGGGAGGAGGTGTTTTCATAAAGTTCAATTTTTTAATAAAACCCAATTTCCTTTTCACATCACAGCCACGCTATGACAAAGGAATTGCAGCAGGTGTCTTTCACGGAGAGAGCATAATTGTGAAGCTCGCTGCCATCCTGCTTGCTCAGTCTCTCCAGCACTGGCAGCCGGGTAAGGGGCTGCAGTTAGAGGAAAGATTATAGCCCAGCTGTGGCTGGAGTTGTCCACAGCAAAGGAAGAAGTGATAGACTGTGCAGGACTCTGGTCTGGTGGTCTCTGTTGGCTGCTGCTCGTCTGTCACCATAGAGTGGCCCCTTTTTCACTGGGCAATGTGCTTGTGGAGCATGCTGCCAACTCTTGATTCCCAAAGTGCTCTGCAACCCAGCCCAGAGGGCAACGGTTTCTTCATTTTGCGTTTTCAGTCCTTTCATTACTATCATTGGAACAGGCTGCCCAGGGAAGTGCTGGAGTCACCATCCCTGGAGGTGTTTAAAAGCTGTGTGGATGTGGTGCTTAGGGACATGGTTTAGTGGTGGATTTGACAGGATTAGGTTAATGACTGGATGATGATTTTAAAGGTCTTTTTCAATCTAACTGACTCTACGATTCTATCACCATGTGAAAGGCAATGAGGTCACAGTCGCTGTGCTCCAGTGTCACTGTGTTACAGAGCAAACCCCCCTGAGGACAGGGATCTGTGTCTGGCTCTGTGCTGCAGCAGGGGAGGGAGGGAAGGGCACTGCACTACAGCAGAGCTGGCTGCAGCCTTTGAGCAAGAGAGCTGCTTCAAACAGCCTCTGGTTTGAGATGGCAGCCTGCACATCCTCCTGCCCCACACTGTCCACAGAGCTGGGCTTTTGAGAGGGACGAAACAATGAAATAACTGGTTAATTCTCTCTCTTCCTCCAACTTTTGCTTCCCAAAGTGCTTCTTACTGCCTTCTGCTTAAGAGGGCACAGCCTGACACCGCAGTGGGGTGGGCTGCTGTGAAATTGCAGTCCTAGAGCATATTTAGGTCTATGACCTCTCTAGAAGGTCTGGATGGCTTTCATCTTTGTAGCCAACATGCAGTTCCAAGAAAAGGGCACCATGCCATGGATATTGTACCTTTGTCAGTAACGCTTAAAACCTGTGCTGAAGCAGAGAAAGTTTAAACAGAAAGACTCTCAGTAATGTGCAATGGCCTGCTGGATGTCTGCTTGATTTGACCTGTGTTCTGGACCTGAATAAGCAGCAATTTCAATATTTTCCTTTCCAAGGTGCACTTGCTCTAGTGAAGAGATCTCAGGTACTTGTTCCAGTGAGCTGATATGTTGTGGTGACCTCAGACAGGGTTGCCCTGTCTGGGTTGGGAGCGCTCATTCCTCCAGCCATGTTAGTTCAGCTCTCAAATCTGAATTACTTAATTTCATGGCTTTATGCTCATAATGTGAAACATTGAGGCTACCGTACCCAGTGCCATGTCTGTAGCTGTCCTTCCCAAATCTTGTTAATAAAGTGTACTAGTCCAGAAAGGATTGCCGTCACTGAAATCACCTGAAAGCAAGGTGCCCTGCTGAGCACTGCGTAACAGCAGAGAGCTGCTCTCTGCTTCCTTCATACTCTTTCCCCCTGTTTAGTAACCTTTGATTGCTGCTGTCAGTTGTACAAGGCTTATGAAACCTGATTTCTGGCTTCAACTGTGTGTGCGTATCTCTTGTTATTGTCTATATGCTTAGGTAATCACTCATGTTGACAGAGAACTTCCCTTGTTCTTTCAGGTCAGAGACCCTCTAGTCATAACATTAATTTGAACAGTTTAAGAATGATCAACTACAAAAGCTGAAAACACCATTTGCCTTCTTTAAATAAACAGCTCATCTTCCTGCAACTGCAATACCCTCGGCTTATCTCTCTCACACATTATACCATAAATTTATGCTGTCTGTGAGCTCTAACCTCCTGGATGTTTCATAATTCTTCAGATTGCATCCTTGGCAACAATTCTGACTTGCAGCCTGTCATTAGTTATGTTGTCCAAGTATCTGAGATCAGATGCGGCGTGTTGAGAAGTTGATGGAGCTGGCAGAGTTGTAACGCTGCTACTACCGTAGATGCCTTTTGATTAATCAATAGGAAAACGCTCTTTTTTTCTTCAAATGGATTATTCTCTTAGTCTTCAATAATATGGATGATGGTAGGTTTCAGCGAGGTCCTGATCTATGTGGGTTGTTTTTAACCCAGCGCTGTATCTGAAGTGTTACTGAATCATATGGGATGATTTCTTCTCTTTCTTTTTTTTTTTCAGTTGGATCTTTGCATAAATGACACTTCACAAAAACAATTTGGTCTAAACCCTTGCTTCAGGTTAACACATTCAGTTTCCCATGTCAGACTGTCTGTTTCAAAAGCTATGGACCCCTAAAAGCAATTTAGCACCATCGTACCAGTGACAGGTTTAACTCTGGGCAAATCCATGCTGAATTTGTTAATCTGTCAGCTGGACCTCTCAGGGTACAGCCCACTCATTTCTTACAGTTTCAAAGACATCTGGTGCAGCGGTATTTGCTTCTGGTTTATGCTTTACCCTCTCATTCGTGCATCCATGTCCTTAATCTTTAGAATTTTTTTTTCCAGAGTCTTCCTGTGGTTAACAAGTGGCTATTTTTCATGTGCAACCAGTGTTTTCCTACAACGTTCTGGCTTCTAGAAGGCTGCTGGCTGTAGATCAGGTATCCATGGCTAAGAGGGACAGCAAAACCCAGCAGTGAGGTGAGCATAGGGTCAACTCACATGAAACAGAAAGTGGTACCAAACCCAACCACTTTCTCTTGCCTCCAAACATCCACCAGCCTTGTTAGTGCATCCACAGCGCCGAGGAGCTCTGTCCAGTTTTGCAGCTGACTGAGCAGAAGCAAATCAGTCCTGCTGGCTGTGTCCATAACAAATAGAGCATCATAACTGTAGCAGAAACCCACAGTAGCCTGTCCTGATAATGATCTAGGAAAAGCATAAAGAGTTAATGCTTCCTCTCCGTTCTGCTGATGGCCTCTCAGATGGGGCTGCCAGTCTGGAGGATGATCATTTCGAGTGGCATTTTTTTTCATTCTTAACATCTGCCCATCAGAAACTGGGTTGAGATGCAGCTCAGAAGTTGTTTTATGGCTCTCACATGGAAATAACACATCTTTCTTTGTGGTGTGACCTGAATTTGAACTAGACACCTGAAGGCAATAGAGCTGTATTTGGGTAACATTTCCAGGTAGATACTCGGGAAGTTTTCCACTCTTTTCAGTTGTCTTTTTCTTTGGAATACATAAATTGAGTTTAAATAATCTCAAACTAAGATCTCCTGCTCCTCCCCACCTACACACGCATACAAACTTCTCATCCATCAGACCCTTTGGCTGCTTGTGCGTTTGTTGTATTCCCAGAAAACAGCCTCTGGATCAGGCTGCACAAATAGCATGTGGAGTCCTCTAACCTAAAGATACAGAATTGAAGTTTAGAGATGTAGAATACAGCAGGGAGCTTGCTGCAGCCCTTCGCAGCAGAGTAACATTGTTCACTGCAGGCATGAATGTGTTCATTAAAACATCTTTGAAGTCAGTCTAGTGAAGTAAGCATTTACCCCCCAAAAAAGTGGTTTTGCAGCCAGGACTGGACCTTGCAGGGCCATTTCAGCTCTGATTAACTGCTTTCTTTCCCATTATGTATGTTCAGAATAGGTATTTTCTTGAAATAATAGGCGAGACGCATATTTGGGCTGCTGCAGTAGTAGAGGAGTTTGGATTCCAACCATTGATTTAAACACATGCTACCTTGCCAGCAACTTAAGGGGAGCTAGTAGCTGTTTTTAGTGTAAGACACAAACTCCACCAAATAAACCCAAAATTAATAGCATGTCTCCTCCCACCAATTACTTCAGAGCAATTGGATGTTTTGAGACGAGTATTGAATTGTTATCAAAATGTCTCAATCTCTCAGCTCAGGCTTTGACATGTTCTATGGGGAGTTTATTTCCTTAGCCAGAAATATGGCATTGAGGATTCCACTCAGTGCCTTCCCACTCAAGTTATAGATTTTCTGTCAGAAAAAATAAAATCATGCTTGTATACAGCTACAATTAAAACATATGGCTCTGCTTTGGCATCTGTTCTTTTTTTCTATTTAAAGACTTGGAAGTGTATAATAAAAGGGGCAGTTCTATGACTGTAGTTTTTGTTCAGGATTTTACATTGATATTACTATAGCCTTTCTTTAAGAGCTATAAAAATAGTTCTTTTGGTCTCCGGATCATAGCTTCTTCATGGGAGCTGTGACACCTGAATCAAAATGTGTTTGATAAAAGTGGAAAAAGGCTGGATCTGGAAGAGGTTTTACAGTTTTACAGTGTGATTAATGTTTGTGTTTTTGTAGCTACAGATACAACTGGAGCCCCCTTTTGCCCCTCGGAGCTTTCTAAATTGGAGATAAATAGTGTTACAGTTGTAGCAGTGTGAAAAAAACATATTGTCCTTAATAGCTACCTAGACTAAATTTGGACACCAGAAAGGGTGTCTGAGATTTGCATGTATTATTTCCCTCTGAGCCATACACTTTACAGAGATGTAAAGTGAATCAGTTTTTTAAAAAAAAATTGTTTTCTGTTTCGATGCCATTTTTACTTTCCGTGTTCCAGCTTCTGAGTTATCAGAGTGAGTGTTACAGTGTTATGGACACAAATATGGAAACTATCTTGGTTGTTTGGCAGTACCTTCGCACTCACTGAGCAAACACTAAGTGCCATCTGATTACTTTGACAAATCACAGCGAAGAATACAGTTTACAGTTGGATTATCAGAATCCACAGAGCAAAGCATGTGCTAACATATTCATCGCATTCAAAAACGAATACATTTGAGGAAATCACGATCTTCACATTGATAATCTTTGAACCAAAGTAGGCTGAATTTAGTGAATAAGTTACTCATGAATTATTTGTTCAGCTCTGAAAACAATGATGAATCTTTTAACAGTAGCAGTGATTTTTTTTGATTAATAGTGAACCTTGAAAGCATCTGGGTTGGATGTATCTGTATATTCATGTGTGATTAGAGTCTTTTTTTCATTAGCAAGATAATGATAGAAATAAACCTTCTACTGCCAAGAGAGAAATCCTCCCATTGAAGTTTCTGGGACTTTGGCCACTGATAAGAGAGGAACAGCAATCCCCTGCAAGTCTCTGCATGCTCACAGTGGTCTGAGCAGAGTGCTGGCTAACTGGAAGCCAAGAAACCAGATTCCATCAGACAAGTTTGTTGTGACGCATCACAACAACAACAACAACATTGATAATAAACCCACCAAGAGAGGCTAAGGGAAGCAATCGCTGGCATTAAGCTCTTTTGAGTTACTGTAGTGATCCAAGAGGCCTTTAAAACAGTTGCTTTGTAGCTATTAAATGCCACAAGAAGAGACAGGAGAGCTCATGCTTTGAGGTCTAAGGTAATAGTTGATGGAAAAAAATGCAAGACAGAATTCTGCACAGCTGACTACAGTGACTGTCGGAGCGCTTGCCTGGGGCTCTTGCCATTGCACACTGGGACCTAAGAGAAATGGACCAGGGATACAGCTCCCATGGGGAAATTCCTGCCTTAATCTTCTCTCTTTTTATTCCTTGCAGCCTTTTTTCGTGCACATTTTTAAATCCATTTGTATTTTACCCCAGTTGTTTATCACAACTGACTCAAAGAAAGTTTACATTAAACAGCAATATATATTGCTCTATCTCACTTTCACATTTGAAGAGCGTAAGTAGTGGTGGGGGATTTTCTGGCCCTCAGGTTTTTAAATCAGCAATGTCACTTTATGGCTTTTAATTTATATCTTTTCAATGTTCCAACCTGACGTATTTTGAGTGTAAGACATACAATGAGTGCTCAATCTAAAAATGTAGATTCATTGCTGTGACTCAGAGAAAGAGAATTACCATATCATAAATTCTTGGTAATCTGTCTTTCCTAGGGCACCTACAGTTTTTACCATCTGCTCAGATCGTCTTCTCCCTTTTGGCCAAGTTGAGTAGTCAGCTCCTTGAAACAGCAGAGACTTTCATTATATTAATGATTAGAGATGGGTGGAGACATGAGCAACAAACATATCAAAAGTGTTTTCTTTCCAAATGCTCTTTGATTTTTAGCTGTTTGTTGTTCTTGCAAAACCTTTTTCACGTATTGCCCTTTGTGGATGCCCTAACTTCCAGAAGCTTCCTCCCTTGCTGCTCCTCAGGGGAAATCTTTTTCTCTACTGTTTTTGAAAGCTATTTAAGATGCTGCTTTTCTTGTGTGTACTGCTTCTATGGAGAGAAGTTAGAGGAGTATTAAGTTGGATGCAGGTTAAGTCACTCCCACTACTTTTTTTGGCCTTGTAGACATACGTTTTACATTGCCATCTTTTGAGAAATAATATTACTTTAAAGCTGAAGATCTGAATTACTGTCACCGTGCTTGAGTGCATCAAGATTTTAGACACTTGAAAGGACAGTTATTTTATTAACTTTGACCTGCCGTCAGAGAAAAGCCATTTTGACGGTGGATGTTTTTTTAAGGTGGCCCTGGTGATGGGGAAGGAATCAAAGTTAGGTGCTGGAAGTAGCCGGGAGTTGTAGGACAAAAGGTCACAATACAACTAAAGCAGGAGGATGAAAAGGGAGGATCATGGTGGGAATTGCTCCATATTACCTTCCAGGGAAAAGTTACATCTATATGGAAGCTGCGTGATGAAAGTGGTGAGGGAAGAGTGAAACAGAAGAGAAAAGTAGACATTCAAAGGCCCAGGAAAGACTCCCAGTTTGAGACCTGGAGAAGAGGATGCTGTTTTCATATTCAAAGCGAGACCTTAGCAGGAAGGTAGAAGAGCACAAAAGGCCTAGGGAAAGAGCTGGAAGTGTGTTTTGTTTAGCCTGCGTTTTTAGTTTAACCTTGCAAGGCTAGGATTTGGCTTTGGATGGAACACTTCGGCCACAGGAGCTTGTCTGAAACAGCTGGAGGAAAAGTGGAGGAAGGTTAAAAGATGCAAGAAATTTTATCTGTTAACATCTTGTTTTATCATTTATATTTGGGCCTGTGGAGGTCTTGATAGAATATTTGTTAAATGTTAAATGCGAAAATCTGTTAAGTGATCTCTTTGTGCCCATTTCAACTTTTTCATGATAACTGTCGTCCTATCAGGTGATTTCTCTCTCTTACTGCTCTTACTTTTAGTTAGACTTAAGAGCTCGTATTATCCTTATGTGAGTGTGCTGTTGAGCAAGTTTTACCTGGAGGAATATTTGCAGAAATAGAATTTTGGAGTCATACGTAAGTACATGTGGGATCCAGCTGTTGGATTTCCATGAAGAGTTGCACCAAAAGCACTAATCAGCTATTGTGTCACAAGCATGACCGATGATTTGCCTGAGAGCTGGAAACAGATTTAGATGTATTGAGCAGGGATTTTCTGTTATTAACACTTCATAATTTGTATCCTAAGTTTTTATTCCACAGTTTGCATGCATCAAATAGCTTCCTGCTAATCCTGGTCCTAAGTAGACAGGGTCAGAAAAGACTTTACCATTTCTCATTTTTATAATTTTGAGTGCATTTTGACAAAAAGAAAGATACTCCTTGCACTTACACTGCTGTATCACGTGGCTCGCATCAAATTTCCTGGGAGCTGTTTGCTACCTCTAGGATTTAACACCAGATGTTCCAATCGCAACTTTTTTCTCTGAGCTCGAGAGCTCCGTAAACACTTCCCTTGTTCCGTGTGAGAGAAACGTGTACGTGTGTCATTCTAGAGCCTGATTTATCTGTCTGTTCCTCGTAAAGCTTCAGGGAGATGTTAGCTAAGTGAATGCTGGAAGGGGACTGCTTCAGCTTCTTGAAGTAGAAAAACTGACAGTGGAGCTGAAGGCCTTTGTTGAAATTCAGTGTGCGCGCCCCTTACATGGCCCAAGCCAGAGCTCGCAGTGAAGTCTTGCTTCATTAGGTCTTGCAGTCTTTAGTGGAAAACCAAAATCTCTCACTGAGCAGGGGGAGTTTTGTGAAGTGACTAAGACTGTTCCTCTCAGACTGTTGGTGACCACTTCAGATTATAACAGATCTGTATCTTATTTTAGTTACTCCCATACTCTGAAGTATTTTGAGAAGTATTTTTGGACCATTTTGGAAGTCGTGGTGAGTTTGGCACACTGTATTTTCTGTGTTCAAACACCCAGGGAAACAAGGATGGAAGTAGAGGCTTCCAAAGCAGTCTTGGAAGATGTGTGAGTGAAGAGTTAACATGCTGACCCACAGATAAAGGTGGGTAGAAATGGCTTTTGGAATACACTTTGAAAAACATTTTGCCTGCACGAATAGTACTTTTTGCAAAAATAACGTAGAGTCCAATAATCTGTAATCTTTCACGTCTCAGATTGCGAGTTTTAATAGCCTCTTAAAAAGCCCTAAAACTCCTTAATTCATTAAGGCACCGATTCTCTTCTCCACATGTACACCAATTACCAACTGTTGCTTGTTTTGGTTCCACCTATGGAACAATCACATCTATCAGTACCTCATTATATAGGTCCCTTAGCAGCAGATAAATCAGGTTGACTTTGACTTCTTTAGTAAAATTTTATCATGATTTCACAGATGGGAAACTGAGGTCTGTAAGATCTCCTGGGTCCCCCTGCAGTTCTTTACGCATTAGATCATGCTGCCTGCTTTCTACAAACAGAGATACTTTTAGAATGGAAGCCTCCTCTAATTAAATCCATTCCTTCTCCCCTGCACACAGGAAAACTGCAACTGCCAATGCGGCTGCGGGAATGGGAATTGTGAATTACTCGGTGGAGTGGATTTGCATAATTTGGGTTTTTCATTCCTTTTCAATATCTGAGTTCCATTATCTGAGCTGACTTGGGGTCGAATGCCTGAAGCATTTCAGGCACCCGAAAGCTACATAAAGGCCATAGTTAGGATCCTTAGGGAAATAAAAGCAACATACTCTCTGCAGAAGGATCACAAGTTTCTCTGCAAGCCAGAGAGATGCTTGTGACTTGCCACAGGACAAAGGGGAGAGGTATGGGATAAAAATCTGTTGAACTCAGGGTTGTGATTCATTCGTACACTTTCAGCGCCTGAAGTAGCACAGAAACCAACTGAACCAGAGCTCCTGCTGAAGAGCAGGGAAGGGCCAAGGGACTTTCTGTTTCTCTTCAGTGTTGGAAATGAGGTTTCTGTCCCTCTAACTTTGCTTTCTTGGCTTTCTCAGGGAATTCTTGGGACTTAGGTAAGTATTCCCTTGTATCAAACAGAGAAAGAAGCAAGCAATCTCTAAAGGAAAATGCAGAAGAAAAAAATTACAAGCATCACAACAGCTTTGCAAACAGAATGGCATAAAGCTTACCGGGCTGACATGTCAGCACCTTCCCAGAGGAAATACTGGGAAAGAATTCAGCAGGGAGCATTTTTATATCTGAAGGGGGAATATGGAGTAGAAATTGGAACCACATTTTTAAGCAAGTGTATTCCAGGAAACTTACAAATATAAGTTCCAATAAAGCTCAAATAAAGCCCCAGTAAATAAAGCTCAAATAAATGTGAACCTATATGAGGTTACATGCTCCTTTGTGCATTTGTGAGTACATAATATATTTGTACAGGCTACTGACTGGGGACTATCATTTCTAATATTCCTGCTACCAAAATAGTTTTTTAGTTGTGCCACGTTATTCTTATGTTTGTCCCTGCTCCTGAGAAAAGTACTATAACATCTTTCTTCAAAACCTTCCAAGAGTTGATGTGCTACAAACAATCTTAGAGGGAACCTAAGTGCTCTTAAAACTGTGTCTTGGCAAAGGGTAAGAGCAATAGAGGCTTTAAAATGTTAAAACCTTGTTTAGAAGTTAGTTTCAAGGAAAACGAGTGTTAGAAGGGCTGCTTCTGAATTGGTCAAATGAACTGGTTTCTGTGGGAATGGTGATGTTATCTGCTGGAATTGGCTGTGGTTGAGTGTTAAAGATTTCTGAGAGAAGCTGTGCTTGGTAGTTTCTTACATTAAGAAAATAATCATGATCTGGATTTCCAGATTCCTACTTTTGCAGCAGAAGCACATTGTCTGTAATTGAAAGCCTGCCCTTTTTCCATTGGAGCACAATATAATGAATCTCATTAAATGCTGTTATGGATGTGTGGGAACCGAAGTGGAGACTGTCATGAACACCTTTCATGTCTGTGCAAACTTGAAAGGCACTAAACCTGTTAACATATTCCTAAGTATCTCATTTCCGATTTTACCTCGGTAGATATGAATTTCAAACTCCAGCGGTGGTGCCAGCGACATTGTACTACTTCAATATACAGTATTTTCTTAGGTTGTTATAATAACTTTATCTAATGGCTGTAAATGAAAGGAAAAGTGTCCCACTTAGACTCCAAGGAGATTATAGTTTCACTTAGCTAAAGACTGTCAGATATGAGGGCAAATCTGTGACCAGAGTCAGGGAATATAGTAATAAAACATCAGTCCCCATTTTCTTGATTTTTATTTTGGTTCTGTAATTAAGAAGATACAATCTGTTTAAAGCAACTCATTCATGCTTCATGTTAAACAGTGAATGATTCCAGTACTGTATTAATTTGTTACGGCAGAACAACTCCAAGTGTATACTCTGTAGTTTATTCTACCTAGGAAATAATCAGGAAAAAGAAAAAAGGGTTTTTTTACACAGGAGAAACAATCAGTATTCAACTCCTTGCATTCTTGTTGGCTTAGTAATATTTGTCTGGATCAGTTGTTCTGGGAGGATGTGTGAGCGTGGGGTAGGAGGATAGTGAGAGATCTGGAAATGCAGCAGCTTAGGCAAGCACGGCAGTGAGAGCAGGCAAAGCTCTAGGTCAGTGGCTGGCAGATGGCTTATGAGCTGAGGAGGCTGCTGGCAGATGGTATTGACAGTGTGGACAAGACAAAGATTTTGGCTACGGAGAGGGAGCTTTGGAAAGACGCTAGAAGTCTATCTTTCCTGATAAGAACTCTGTTCAATTTGGATGCACATCACATCTTGTTTTTTCTTGCTTTTTCTTTTTTCTTTCTTTTTTCTTTTTTTTTTTATCCAGAGAAAAGGTAGAGAGGCTTTGCTGCCGTAGGAAAGAAAAAGTGACTGAAACAGAGAATGTGAGGTCTGTTATTTGGTCTAGCTCCCAAATTCTGACCATTCAATAACAACAAAACCCCCTTACTATGTGTAATTGGCACGTAATTATTTGTGATTACTAGTCTGATTCCTCTGCTTCTCTCACTGTTACTGAACTAATTACGCCTCTTATGCAACATTAGCAAATTAAATCATTCCAATTATCCACATTTATTTCCTTTTGCTTTCTCTACTGCCACAGTTCCTTCTTGTCACCCTGTGTGACGGT
This sequence comes from Piaya cayana, assembly GCA_013389865.1. Taxonomy (NCBI): domain Eukaryota; kingdom Metazoa; phylum Chordata; class Aves; order Cuculiformes; family Coccyzidae; genus Piaya; species Piaya cayana. Next base: position 139,598 of record WAAB01018164.1, read on the forward strand.
GCCTGTCACGCTTTCATTCGCAACCTATTTTCTTCTTAGGCAATTAGTAGGTGCTCGGGCTGGGCCCCAGATGAAGTTCTGAGCCCAGTGAGTGGCTAAAACAGCTGCCTGTGTACCTATAGCTCACCTGGAACCCCTATAGCCCACCTAGAACCTGTGCTGTGGCCAAGTGAGCAATGGTGATGGGTGATGTGCAAAACACGGTGTGTACCCATGAATTCAGATGGCTCAAAGGAAGAAATTTCATAACTCTGAGACACTTGGAGAATGGGGAATTGCTTCAAACAAAGTAAGAACTGTCATTTTAGTCATTTTAGACACATAGTAAAAGCAGAGTCCCTGTACTCCATTCCTGCGCAGTTTGGTGTTTGTGCACTTTAGGATGGCAAAATACGAAGAGCAGTAAACCCTTAAGCAAGCTGAAGATACTCTAGGAAGGCTCCTGGTCTGCTATAGAAATGTTTGTTGACAATGAAACTCTAACTGGTTTGGCAGAAACGAGAGCTAGTGATTTTAGAAACATGGGATACGTCTCCCCTGATGCGGGAGGGAACCATCCCTGCTGATGCTTTGCTGGGTGGGAGGTAGCTTTCCATCAGGCACCTAATAGCCCTTAATTGCCCTGATGAGCTTTACCTGGGACCTCCACACATCCCACCCACAGGCCTAGCTGGATATTTAAGCTCAGGCCGGGTTCTCTGCTTCTGGTTTGGGCTTTGGTGGAGGTGTGTGCTGCTTTCCAGCTCAGATGTAGCTCTATCTGTGCCCAACCATGGGCTCTGCTGCAGCTCTCTCTGTGTCCAGCTCTGGGTTCTGCTGCTCTGGACACCTTGGAGAGAGGCTGGTGCTCACTATGCTCTGATCTTTGTGTAAGAATGTGGCTTGAACCGAAAGTTGGGATCTGTGTCTTAACTTTTGTAGAGTTTAGTTGAGGTTATGAGATCCAGGGCACAAAAATGGTCCTGAGGTCAAAGGGGTGGGCCCAGCCCTCGCTTTCTCAAGGGCAGGAACTTGCACCCTCAGCCTGGGGCCAGAGCTGGGCCCCACTGAGGCTCCCTGAGCAGCAAACAAAACTTTTTTCACCTGCTGGTGTGCGAAGAGGCAAGTCACTAGTCAAAGAGCTTCACTTACTGCCTGGAAATGATTCCTGCTCTCTTCCATTCTCCTTCCTGAAATCACAGAGCACTCTGCTCTCTAACAAACAGCTGTTGGTACAGGACGCGGGCTTTCTGTTCATCGCTGTGGGGATGTGAGTTACCCACAGAAGAGGTTTGTTTCCTTCCTTAACAGGTAAGGACCTTGCTTCATAGCAGCGCCAGGAGCAGACATTTAACCTGAGAGATTTCCTCAAGAAACAATATTAAAGGCTCATGTGTGGCAGAAGGGCCTAATCTGGACTTCTTAGGATAGCATTTGACAGAACATCCAGCACTGCTGAGCTCTTGCAGCAGGACGATTAGAAAAGCCCTAAATCCTCCAAAATTTTGTCTCTAGGACAGCCTGATCACATACTGCATTAGCACACGCTGGAAGCAGGACGGGTCCTCTCTGCTTGTTTGATTTCATGTTCCAGTGCAACAAGTTTAATTGAGGAGTGACTCAAATCACACCTGCTTGTAGGTTGGTATCCTTGCCTATTGATAGCAGCAGTAAAGAATGCTGTGTGTTTGCAGTGATACGTGATATTTGGGATGGATGAATAGTCTTGCACAGATCTCTTCCTGAATTTGACATCTGCAGGGTCATGAATAAGTGAGGAAAGTTCATCAGCCAGGCTCTGCAGCAAGCCAAGCAACTGCCTGTTCCCTCTGCTTCCCTTAGGAGAATGTAAATGATATGGAAAGAATGACTTCTACATTTTTATTTCTAAACTTGCTGTTTTCTTTCCCTTTAGATGTGAGCAGCAACTGCAAGATTTAGAAATTGATCAGGAAGGGCTCTGGGTGAGTGTTGTAGACTCTTTTAATTTTATCTTAGTCAGGACTGCTTAAGATTTCCATTAATTCTAGCAATTAGAAAGTTTAAACACCAGCTTTTAATTACTTAAGTGCAAGTTAATGATGGAGTGTTATGTGGTAATAGTCTGCATAAACAGGTGAATTTCAGTCAGTGCTTACTAGCTGTACTGTAAAAGGTAAGTAATGTATTCTTAAAATCAGAAACTAGCCTCTTATTTGACATGTCAGTGTTACAGCAGCTGTTAGTTCTACACTACAACTTATACCTGCTTAATAAAACATTCTAGCAGTTATAAACTGTGCCCTGCCAGTGGTTCTGTGGTGATTTGGTACTCTGCTTTTGAAAAAGTAAAGTTTGTAAGTTCCGTGTTTGTTAAATTCGCTGGCATCTCCTTGACAAGATATTCTTGGTGTTAACCGCACTTCTCAGGTACTGCAATTCGGGGAGCATGATTACAATGTTTAGTGTGATTCTGCCATCCATTATCACCAACACCACCTACTTGTGCAGAGCTGTAGCAGTGGGCGTGATGCTATCTGCTTCACATTATTGGCCTGCAATTCCATACATAAGAGGAAAATAAACCCCAGACGTGCAACCACGTGCATATACATTTTTATTTAGTTTTAGGTTTAGTATCCATGTTGCTAACTCAGGAATGGGTTTTCTTTCACCTGGAGAAGTGGAACCCTTTCCTCCCCTGGTGTGTGTGGCTGGAATTGTGGTGGTGTTTGGGGAGCAGGTGATACCGTTCAGTGCACCAAAACCTCTTCACTTGGCCAATGGAACATAGAAGTTGGTGCTGCGTATACCTCTGTGTCCCAGTTAGGTTAATTACTGTGACCCTAATCATATAGAATCACAGAATCACCAGGTTGGAAGAGACCCACCGGATCATTGAGTCCAACCATTAATGAATCCTCTTTTCCAGTTCAAGACAAGAGGAACCAAATAAAATCCACACATCTTTCAGAATGGCATAGAGGGAGGAGCAGATGCTATCCAAGTGCAAGAGCTTACCTTGTGGTCTGAACAGGGCATGAGATAGAACTGTTGGTAGATCTTCTCAGGCATAAAGCAATATTCATTAGCCCGATCATGTTACCACGCCATGTTACCGTACACACCAGAGTCGATGGCAAATTCTCTGTAACTGATGCTAAAAGATGCAAATATTTTCTGTATTTTGTACACAGTGATGAAAAGTTGTGACAGGGACCAAAGACTCCTTTTATGATAGCAGCCATCTGGTAAAATAGAGGCATAATATGTGTGCAGGATGGCTTACAGTGTTAAGGTAGGCTGAAATACTGCCACACTTGCTCTTGTTGTTCCATTCTGGTCAAGCATAGTCCTGCGCAGTTTAACCTCCTCTCGAGTCACATTTGATCTCATATTCATTAGCCAATATTAATTTTCAATTAAACTATGAACAGATTTTGAAGCCATCTAAGGCACTAGACTTCTCAGCATTGCAGCTTTTCACTTTGCTGAAGGATTAGCACATAGCTACTTGGTTTCTTCACCTCCTTATGACCTTTGGTAATAAATCTCAGAGAAATACATAAACACATGAAGCTTTTATTCAAGTCCAAATAGCTTTATTTCTTGCAGTGTGGTTGGGGAGCAGTAAAAGGAATGGGATCTTCTAATGAGACAAATGGTCCCTCTGGGGGGAGGAACTGTTTCTCCAGGCAGGGACTAGTGTGTTTACCAACTTTATATTATGTCTGTCCATACTACCATAGCACATAGTAAGTGGTAGTTTCCTTTGACCTCGTAAAAGACGAGGATAAGATGCCTATGATGACTTAATTAGATCTGTCAGGTGTCCTTAGTTCTATTAAGCATGGAGCTTGGGGTGTCTGGGTGGAAGCAGCAATTTTGGGTGAACTTTCTTATACTGTTGGGTGGATATGGAAGGAATCTTTGTACTCTCATTCCTGTGCAGCACATCTGTGAAATTACTTGAAGCTGCTTTGAGATTCTGTCCTGCTGATGGCTGATAGTCATCTGTACAGAAGCAAAATACCAGTGTCTTTTCAAAATTAGATTGGATGAGATTGGACGTGCTCAACTCAGCTAGAGCAGATAAAGTGCAGTAAAAATTGAGGAAAATTGTAGACAATGTTTGCAGCAGGAGTCACGTGTTGCCAATATTGCCCTCCTACAGGGAGTTTATTTCCTTAATTTCTGTTCTGTGATTGTGTTTAAGCCAGGCTGGCTGTAGGACAATGACAGAGCAGCTGTTACTCGAGAAGGAAAATCTTAGAAAGCTTGGCTGGAGGCACGTGGCCTTTTATTCTCCAATGTTAACATCATTCTGTGTTTTGTTACTTCATACTTTGATTGCAGAGACAGGTTTGATGTGAGTTTACAGACTGATACTCTCCTCAGCTCAAGCTTAGGAGTCCAGGGCCTGTCTGATGACCTGTTAGGAGAGGACTCTGCACAAGAGTTATAACTCTAGCGTTCCAAACTAGGCTAAAACAAAAAAATCATGGATAGGGTTAGCTTTGTCTGAAAAGCTTAGGATGACTCAAGTAGACCAACTTTGTCTTGAAAACATTTTTCTTCAAGTAGTTGCAGCTTGAGGAAGATCATTCCCACTGGAACTCCCATGAGGCTCCTAGAAGTGTTATGGACAGATTATCCATTGTTATATCTACTCCAGATCACTTGTCACACCTTGCACTTCTCTCCCAAAACCCAGACGGTGCCACAAAGATTCTCCTGTTGTCTTCCACTCCTTTCTTCAACCTGTACAGAAACTTTGGAGTGAGTCAGCTCCCCCAGGCAGGTACATACTGTTCCAATCGCAGCAGCCTGTTCAGACAGTTGCCTCGGTGCAGCTGAGAGGATTTATGGGCGGGGAAGGGCAGGCCTTAGCATAAGGGATCATGAGGCTGTCAAGACACCCGCATAGCATCTTGCCCTAGCCTGTAGGTTTTGGCCAATCTTCTCTTCTCTGTTACCTCAAAAATCGTGCTGTGTTCTCAGTGTAGCAGGCAGATGTAGGGATCAGGAGAGAAGAGGGAGGAAGGCGGCTGGCGATGGTGATGAGAGCTTCCAGTGTGCTGCCTTTCTTCTTCCTCTGTCCCAGGTTTGTCTGCAAGCACAGGGAGAGATGTTGTTTTGGTTACTTCATGATCTGACTGGGTTTAGGAGCTTCTGCCTTGTGCTTTACTTGAATGTGCACATGTAATGTCTGAAAATATGGTCAGGAAGGATGTTAAGCGTTTAATGGTATATTAAAGTCTTGGAGAGATGGTATAATAAATGCACAAGCGCTGAAGAAATCTGAAGCAATGTGCAGAACGGATGGGAAAAGCTGAAGTATGGCTTTATTAGGTATAGAAGATACTGCATGGAAATTAATGGAAATTTATAGGGTGCATCAAATGCATTTATTTTATAAACAAACCTTGATGGGGTGATCTATTTCTGGTTATCGTTTGATATGTTATTGATGTTCACAGTGGGAGTACTGGGAGATGTTTCTACTTTATCAGCTTCTTAGACTAGACTATAGAAGCTTGTAGTGCTGTTTTTCTGTCCTTGATGATATTGGTATAACCTGGCACACTGAAAAAAGCTTAAAATGCCAGATACGTTCAAATGCTTTTTAAAAGCTAAGATCCTGGTCAAAGCTGCAAAGTTTTCGTATTTCATTGCACAGTTGTTTTCTAAACTAGAGCCAGAGGGGCTCTTTCCAGAACTCCTTCTTTCCACTTTGGCTACTTGAACTGCAAAGACCAGCAGTAAAGAATATTTTTTAAATCATTTTCTTTACTCAGATCTTACGAGGGAGAAAAATGTCAGCCTGAATTTGGGCCTGTTGGGCTGTTTGTATTGCAAATGCTTTTTTATAGTTAATTCTTTTTTTCAATAGTTTACTTACGGCACAAGACCTACTTGAATTCCATTTTGTTGTTAACTAATGTATTTGGAATCCCAAAAATAAGCGTAGGTAACTCTTAGTAAAGACCATATGCTATTTCAGTAGATATTTAGTGTCCTTGAAACTAGCTAAAAGTAACTGAAATATTTAGTCCTCATTGCAAAATTAGCACATGCTATGTGAGGTATTCATAATAAACTTCTAGTTGTGATTCAGAAAGCATTTCAAATTAATTCAGAAATGGACCTATGTTAATGGGCACTTTTGCAGCAGTACTAGTACAGGAGTTTTCTAGGAAAAGAATGAAATGAATGTTTTGTGAAATGGCCAGTTCCAGTTATCAGAATAGTTCTGTTTTTCAAATGCAAGTCTCTCATACCAACGGCAAGAAATAAAGCTAATGTATTTCCCAAATTTAAATTGCAGTGCAAGATGTCTCTTTCCAAGTAATGGCAAATAAATAAAACAGGACCACTGCAAAAGCATGTGAAAGGAATTGGTTTGTATTGCAGCAGGATCTCAAAGAAAACTGAATTTTGCAGAGCTTTAATTACTAACTAACTAGATTCAAGATGGATCTGTATATAAGCTAAACAATAGATACAAAAGAGCATTATGTGGAACATAACATGCCTCTAACCATTGTTTGTTCCACTTGATTTGAAGTTCCACATAACAAGATGCCATTTGGGCTGGAGATTTACTGCATGCCTTACCTTTAGCAGTTATGCAGAAATTTTTTAATAATTCATAGTTATTACTCCAATTAGACGATAACTACTCCTAAGCTTTATTTTTTTTTTCCTAGAAATCTATTTATATATATATATTTCAATATAGTAGATCATAAACTCGCTGCTTTTGGTAGCTGGAACTGAATAACAAAAGCAGCTTACTTGGAAAACCTTCATGCATTATTTACCTTTGAAGATTTCAGCCATGATATATCTTAAGATAACTGATTTATGTATGCACATACATACGTGTTCTATATCTCTTACTTGTGCATGATCTTTGAGATAGGTTGAGCAGTTACTGGGCAGTGATCTGAAGCAATTGTAACTTCTTTGGGATGAGGACTTCTTCATTTTCATTGTGACTTACACAGTGCTCAGGTAGAGGACTGCAGTTGAACATATGGTAATTAAGATTCCTTTCAAGTTTTACTTTTTTGATACATGGCTTGGTTCTGTGAGGTGTGGGCAATAGCCTGGGTGTTGGTGTGCTATGTGTGGGGAGGAAGGTGAATCCCAGTGGTCTGGCTTTCTGTCATCCCTTCAATAGGAGTTCTGAACTTTGGCATTGCAGAGACGCTTTTCTTCTAGCTTCTAGGTTAATAGTGGAGAGTTGTGCTTGTTGTAGCAGTTGGGAGTACATCCAGGTTGGCAGTGGGGATCTCTTGCTTACAAACAAGCAGCTCAAGGCTGTTTTAGGGCAAGACGTACCTGAAGTATTCTCATAGCTGGAAAAAACATCCTCACCACTCTGCTTACCGAGCTCTCAACACTTGACTGGCAGGGTCCAAGCAATATTTAAGAAACTCTGAAGTGAAGGTGAGTGAGAAACCGCAGTTCTCTGCAGCTGATGGGATCTTGGGTCGGCATCAGGCAAGCAATTTTTGACAATTCCCGGATCATAGAATCACCAGGTTGNAGCATCAGGCAAGCAATTGTTGACAATTCCCAGATGTAGCGAGTTAATAAAATAGAAGCTTAATAAAATCACAGGCTAGGTATCTTGTCCTTTCTTCTGAGGGTCCAGAACAAAACAGCCCTCACAGTGTAGGTGTTGTGCAGATTACAACACAGCGTCCAATATTTCCCTACTAGTAAGTAGCCTACTGAATTAATTCCAGGCTCAGATTTAGAGGATGTAGTAATTAACTTCAGAGAAATATGAGCTGTGTTTGTGTCCTTGTGCAAGCAATTGTAGCAACATAATAGCAGGTATGAAAGGGCCCTGTTGCTTTCTGCAAGCAGTGGGTGTTTATTTGTGGAACAAACGGTGCTTATATTTCATCAGAACATAAATTTGCAATCCGAGTTTGAAATTCGATAATATCTATATTTGCAAAAATGTATTTCCCTCTCCAGAATGGCTCGTGAATTTCTGAGAAAACTGCCCAGGAAAATGGGTGGTAAGACACTTTTCAAGAAAGAAGGAAAACTGCTTTAAGACCATTTGCCCCATAATGTTATGGAGGAGGTGAAACATTGCTCCTTTGATTCATTGTCCAAACCTCTTCCAGCCTTTTTCTTTCCTTTCCACCTCAGCTTGCAAAGAAACAGCAGCAGCAGCATAGGTGATTGAGCAAGAAGTGACACAAACCGGGAAGGCCACACAATCAGAGTGAGGGACCAATAAAAATCAGTAGTGAGGCTTTTTGCCCTAGACAAGAATCATAGAATCACCAGGTTGGAAGTGACGCACCGGATCATCGAGTCCAACCATTCCTATCAAACACTAAACCATGTCCCTCAGGACCTCGTCTACCTGTGCCTTAGACACCTCCAGGGAAGGTGGGACACCTCCAAGGGAACTGTAAGGCAGCCTTTCAGAAACAGTAATGCAGGTGGGGGGTTTCCTTTCATAACAAAATAGAAAGTATAACAGGTTGTTTAATTGAAAGTAATCCATAAGCACACATTATGTATAAAACCAGGAATAACTGGGTTGTTAGGAGAAAGATCAAAGAGTGATTTATTTTTTTTACATTCATCACTGGTTTCATTATAAAAATGCATCATTCATTACACTTTTGAGTGTCATGTGTATCTGCTGAATTTGCAAATTAAGCAGACATCAATACAAAAAAAGATGATGTTTATTGGCATAAAGTAGCAGGTTGTGCCAAATTTAGAGTATGAACTAAAAAATAAGTCTCATGCTTGGATCTGATGAAAAATAACTGCATTATGCTTCCTACTGTTGAGGTGCATGTAAAACTATTTGGACAAATGTGAAATGAGGGTCCCTGCTTTCGATGGGAATGGTTGGACTCGATGATCTGGTGGGTCTCTTCCAACCTGGTGATTCTATGATTCTAAGTGCCTTGATTTCTCTGATTCCAGTACAAGGGGAGGCAGCTCTTGTTCGGATGGTGGGACTTGCATAAACCACGTTAGTCCAGTTCTCTCAGTACTTGCTCTCTTTTGGTCCCAACAGTGCCTGAAAGCTACTTGTTTCAAGGCTACAACCACTACCTGGTGAGAGACTACTTATCAGTGTAGTTTTGAAATCCTGACTAAGATTTATGAATCCAGGGTAGGGAACAGACATGATCATTTTCACTATCATAATCATCTAGGGAAAAGTGATTTAAAAAAAAAGGATCTGCCGTTTGATTCATTCTTTATCATCAATGCTGTCCAGGGAAGGTCAGTGGATGCCCACCCATCAATACACAAAGGTGATAAATACATCAGATCATCTTTTGTGTATATTTTGCTTGTAAACACTTTCTGCTGATGTATGTATGTATGTTTAATTTTAAATTGGATGCATTGAAACACACATTTCCTCTCCCTCAGCTGCTTTGTGTGTCTTGAGAAATAAATCTGTAGAGTTTTATGGTGAGGTGTCTCTACGGATGCCCAGCCTGAAGTGTTCCAGGATGAAGGGAAGAGCAGAAGGCAAGATTGTCCTGCTTGTATCCAGAGCAGTTTTGGCAGGCTCTAAGGGCATCTCTTTGTCCAGTTGCAGTAACTTAAAGAAAAACTGTGTTCTTAAGGGGACTGGGAGACCTTCAGCCCTCAGCCACTGCTTGCTCCCCTACTGGCTTCAAGCTTCCCAGAGGCTGAGTGCCAGGACTTGCTTTACTTAGTATAGAAGCGTTCCTGACCACGTCACGTTCTTCACACAGCCCTTATAGCAGACCTGGTGCTCTGGAGATAACCAGAGTGTCCGCTTGCCAGTGTCAATCTAGTGCTGTTGCTGCTGGACTCAGTCCTGTTATTTGACCTGGGGAGGGCAAAGGCAGCACCAGGTGAGCTTTTGTGACTGGTGCAGCCAGATTTTGGTTGCCACGGGGAGCAGCACCTTTTCCAGCAGCTGTTGTTAAAGCGGTGTCTTGAAGGAACTGTTAGCTGTGTTTGATACAGAGAGAAGAAAGTATTTCAAGTGAGTAGCTACCTGCTAGAGGAGGTAGAGTAAGGCAACTTATCCTTTACTGGATAAGTTAACATGTTTGTGGGAAACTTTTAAGCAGCACAGTAGGCAAGAGGAGTCTACGAGTGACTTGAGACAAGACACCACAGGCTGGGTTTCAAAGATATGCAGTATTTAATTACTGTGCTGATATCACCATAATCACAGTATCCATCCAGTGTCATTTTTAAGTGTATTCAGGGCGGTCTGGATCAGGATACAGTCCACACCTGCGTTCAAGTTTGCTTAGCAGTATTATTTTTGAGGTGTGACTAAATAACGTTAAATATTTGCATAATGTCTTTTACCTGGCAAAATTCATGTAACTACTGGAAATTAATTTAAAGCAGATAACTGCTTTCACTGATCAAAAGCCCAGAAATGTCAAAAGCTGTGTGCTTCTTTTTAAGGTGTTGCAAAGCAAACTGTTTCAGTGATGAATTTTTACCTCAAAAGGAAGCTTTGGCTGGTTATTAGGGTATGTCACTGCACTAGGTGACAGGGCACAATAATGGACGTGAGCACATAAAACACTGGGAGAGAAAGCAGGGGGGTGTTACAGGGCATCAGCTGCCCTGCACCTCTTGCCCAAGTGTCTGCTCTTACCCTGGCAGGAACCCTATGCAAGTTATGCTCTGGGGTAAGTTCTCCCACCTGCTCTTACAGATGAGAAGTAAGAGCTCCTTCAGGTTACAGAGGAGAGGCCCGTGTGCTGTAAGTTCACACCCCAGTTTACTTTGCTATAGTTTGTTTGCATACCAAGTCCTGATTTCTGCTGTTTGTAACAGAAATACTTTATGAATTTCAGAGGAAATAAATTTCAAAGATATCTGTTTACCCTGGGATAATGCTTTAAAAAAAGCCAAAACAACGTAACTTCCAAAAGAAGTAAGTACTGAATAACTTTGGAGACTGATCAGTCTGACAAATGAGCTGGAAAGTGTCCATAATGTAATGGCACTGGCATTCTAATATATTTTAATGTCTTTATTTTTAATCTGTTATCAACTTCCCTTGATGCTGTTAGAGCCTTCTCGCCCTTCCTCCTGGACAGGAGCTTCAGTGTGATTTCAAACAATGAAACTCATTCTTGGAGAGAAGAAACATTTTCCTCTTGTGAAGGATAATTTCTTTTTATGTTGACCCTTTATGCTTGTGCCCTGGGAGATTAGTGGAGGTTATGGGAAGCGTAGTGTCTCCAGCAGAGTGCAAGCTTTCAAGACTCATAATTGTGGTAACTTACTAATTTCAGCTGAGAAACCTGCCTATTGAGGCAACACATTGCCGAGGTGCAGGTGCGATTACATGCTAAAGGTAGTTAATTTTTTTTTTTCATATTAACAAGTTGTTTGTAAACTTATTCCAAGGCCATCCTGCTGTTTGATTTTTGTGATGGAAATAAGCTGTCTAGTCAGCTTGAGTTTAAAGGAACACATTTTGCTTTGTTCTTCACTATTGTGAAGCACATTAGAACCTGCAGGACTTGCAGGGCATGGACTGTGTTTAGAGAAGGGTGATTGATGTAGAAAAACCCATTAATGAGTTTGATCGTGCTTTCTCTTTATTACTGGTAATCTATGCCAATCACATGATATGAACAAAAATTGTTTTGGTTAAGGTCTTTGCCAGCTGCTTAGGATGAAATTTTTTTCTTTGAGCAATTTTAAAGTTAAGAGTAAGATAAACAGTTTAGAATAGGATGAATAATTATCCAAATGGGAATATGTGCACAGCACATTCAGACACAAAACTAGTGTTTTTCTGATCCCATTAAGGCAAAATGCTGCTCTTGGCTGATCTTACAATGCAGCTATTGGCAGTCAAGCTTTAACTAGTGTTATGGTCCAAGACTTGATTTCTTGTCTTTTTCCGTACTGTCTACTACTTTCTTTTCTGTATTACGTATCTTTCTTTCCCCAGTTCTCAAAACATTTGTGCCTCTGAAGGAAATGGGTGACGTATAAAACAGCAGACAATTTAAAGCTACTGTTAGCAAGGAGGAAAAAGATTTGGAAGTGTAGACAATTCCGAAGCAGCAAAGCCGATGTGTGCTGGCCTTGGAGCAGAGAAGGTGCTGTTGATACAAACACCTGATGGGATAACTGAGCATTTGACAGAGATGACTGATACTCTGTGGCCTTTCATGTTAGTTATGTTGGAAAGTGGAATCATTGCTGTGTATCCGGTGGCTCCTTTGGCTGGCAGGATGACAACTGCAACAGACTGTCAATATCATGTGCTCAGCTTTACTTTTTCCCCTTAGGGTATTGCATGTTCAGCTCAGCTGGTAGAACTCAGCACATCTATACTTGATCTGCGTTTGTCCTGATATCTGCATGTGCTCAGTATTGTGCTTTTGGGCTAGTGCTCTCTAGCTGTATTATTCCTTTTACTTCACACATTGCTGCAGCAAAAAAATGAATGTTTCATTTTAGTATTTAGAAGTAGTTTGAGAGAGCATAGGTTTTATGGTATTTTTCTTCTTGGCTGCTTGTCATTGCTATGCCAATAGTCTTCATTGGGATGCTCCCGTATTTCTCAAATTTCCTTTTGGGTCCTTCCTAAAAGGAAAGGATTATTCTGTGCTTATCAGACAGGGCAGTGATTCTTCCTTAATTATACTTGCCATGTCACCACCTTGAATTATTTTAACCATACATTGTTTCTAATTTGCAGCTGCATCTTGATTTTTCAGCCCCTTTTTGTTGGTACCTTCCATTCTCCAAATGTTGCTAATGCAACCTGATGTGTTTTCACATCTCTTGGTTTATCACCTCACTGCATCATTCTGCTAAATCAACTTTCTATGCTGGCAACCTTCTCCTTGAAGCGCAGTGTGTGGTGGGGTTTTTGTATCTGCCACAACTCCACATGGACCAACTCATTCTAGGCTTTTTTTTTCTTTATTCTTCTCAGGCCAAGCGTGACCCTTTAATCAGGCTTAATAGTCAGTCTGATGTTTTATTGTTAATCTGCTTGTAATCCATAACTGATGGCCACCTTTGAAGTCAAAGATGTGACATGAAAACAAGCAGAGTATGTAATTGTTGATTGTCTTTTAACAACCGTAGGTTTTCTCCCCACTTCTTCCTATGATTCTTCTGTGGATTTTCACCTGTATGGTTAAAATAGCGTTACTAATTTTTCAACCACAGGATAAAATATCTCAGGTCAAAATCACATCAGCTTTGCGCCTCTAACATGGACAATGTGCTTGCGTAGGAGTCTCTGACCCTCCTTGCTGAGTGGATTGCGAATGCTCAGGAGAATGTGTTGTCATTAATATTCATGGAACACTCTCATTCTGCAAACATTTGTGTGAACAGTATTTGTCAGAATCTGCTTATTATACCTAAGCCTCCAATAGAAGTTTAACATCCTAGGCCAGCGTTTCTTTCAAGGCTGTAACAGGTTATTCATTTCATCAAGCAGGCTGTTTGCAACACTTTGTGTTTAACTGCATGTCAGCCATAGGAAATCGTGGTTAAGCTACAAGATCGACTTCTCTAGGGGAATTCACGTCGGCTTGCACACAACTTCTTTAGCTAACTCTATTACTGTGCGGTTATTATCAAGTAGATGTATGTGGTGCTGACAGCTCCTGACAGTAGAATGCTTTATTACATAGAAGTTTGCAAAGGAAAAACCTGAACGTTACAACACGACAATCTTTTATGCCAAAAAGCTACATATTGGACGAGAATCCACATAATTAATATTAATTGTAATAAAGTGTGACAATCGAGAAAGAATAACAGGAGATTCTGCTCATAAGTCAAGACCTCAATAGAAGGGAAGAAATAGAACCAGCCAGTGATGGATGATGGAAGAACACTGGCACTGAATAATTCATGAAAGAACACAGTATATAGCATGTGAGGTCTGGAGCCTTTTAAAGGCCTGTGAATAGATGACAAAGTTCACTCGAGTCAGGTAAGAGAGGAGGAGGAAGAGGATGGAGAACGTACATGTGATGTAGCATAAACTATTAATGAGAGCTAAAAGGTCATTTACTTCCCGTGCCAAATGTGGATGGTCAGAAACAAAAACTGCCAAAATATGTATGAAATATGTAACTTCTAAGGAAACAAAAGCTAATACGACCTTTGTAACAGCTTTGATTAATTTAAAAGCTTATTAACTGTGATGTTTTGGTATCTAAAAAATATAAACTGCTCTGTTTTGTGAACAGTATGTGAACTGAGTATTAAAACAGAGCACGGAGCATAAAATGTGTGGGACCAGGAGGTGATACAGAATATAATAAACAGCATTGTAATGTAGTTTGGTTTGTTATAGGAGGTGGGTGTGAGAAAGAAATTCTACCTCAGGTGTGAATGTTACGATCTCATTTAATATTGCCTCAGGAAATTATGGTCAGCTCTTCAAACTGATCCCAAACCAAGGAAGTTGAGGCTACAGGGATTGACTAGAAAAGACGTCTTGTGCTCAGTGATGGTTCTGCTGCAGATGCGAACAAGTATAGTTCTGGGCTATTTCTCTAGAGAGACCATTTGACTAGCAAGAAAAATACGACTGAGCTTTGAGGCTTGGCAATAGGTTTTAATCATGAACCTTGAATCTGCTGGCTCCCCAGAATTCCGAGATCATCAACCGTGTCAGTGATCACCCAGGTTCGTGCTCTGTTCTGAGGTTGCAGACAGGCATAACTGGCATTTACAAGGGTCTAATGGATGTTCTTAAGCAGTCCCTTTAATTTGCTCAAATACAACAAATCAAGTAATTACTGCAGTACCTAAGTTGCTCAAGGTTTTATCTATGCAATTAACAGCCTGCCAATTTTTCCTGGCCAGCGAAGCTGTGGATTTTCTTATTAGCAAGGAGGTAGAAAGCAAGCTTGAGTGTGAGAAAGGTGAAGTAAGCAAGTGCTGTTGGTGCAGCAGTGTTTAACAGCAGCCTCCAGGTTTGTAAACCTCCCAGAGGTGGTGGCTTTGCTCAGATGATGGGGCTGCAGCGGGCAGGCAGCACTGGGGCTGGTGGCACTAATGCTGCTTCCAACTCTTCAGGGAGGGGGCTTGTGTGAATCATGGGCCTTTAAAGCTTTGTTTCTTCGAGATCAGTCAGGATAATTACTTTCCAACACAATCATTCAAGAGTGTCTCCTTCAGTGACAAAAACCAAAAGCATATCAACTTGTTCTAAGGGACGGTAAGAGCATGTGGTCTATAGCAACTGACCCAGCTCAGATTTGGTGTGTGAGGACATGTTCTGCTGACAAACTGGGGGCTTTTTGGTACCGACTTGGTGCTCTGCCACAGCTTTTCCTTGTATAATACACAGGATTGTTCAGGATATCTGAAATACATGGATCTGTCCTCTGTCAGCTATCTGGAGAGTGAACTGAGTTTATTTCATACTGTCCTCCCTTTCTCATTTCTGATGTGACAGATTTGTGTTAATGTATATAGTTGCACAGTACAGGTTGTCACAGGGAAGTGACGAGTTTTGGCAGCCGAATAAAGGGCATTTGGGACCTATCAGTGTTGGGCGTGGTGTGGGAAATAATTTGGAAGCTGGATATGAGCATGTTGTTTCTGCTTTCAACACCGTAGGAGCAAACAATACAGTTTCAACTTCCAGTTCAACTTAAATGCATGGGTAGTTTTCACTCTCTATTACTGTTGACTGTCAACAAATCCAAGGAGATTGTTTGAATGGATTCTCATACAATTGGTATTTTCTTGATTATCTCTATGAGAATTAATGATAATTTTTTTCAGTTCTCTTATCTAGGGTTTTAGCTAAGTGGGAGCACTGGCCTGTTAGTCTGCTTGCTGTAACATCTAGAAACAATACAGTAAAATGCTCCTTTTATCAGGAGAGCTTAATTTTGCTGAAAGTAACAATTAAAATTGCATTTCGCAACATAGGATTCATTTACTTGTGCATTGCACTCACTTGGATATACAGGTAGCGTCTCTAGAAGCTGGTTTGTTTTTTCAGCAAGCATTTCTATTTGAAAAGAGTTGAGGACAAGTAGTAGATTTGTTTACTGCATCATGTTCAGCATTATACTGGGGTCATTTCTGCTAAGGATCTGAAACTTCAAAGTACACTGAAACAGGACATCTAGAAAACAAGGTATTGTTTCTTCCCTGTCTAGGGAGTTGGGAAGGATCCGTAATTATGGCAAGGTGGTTGCTGAAGACCCTTGCAGATGTGATTGTAAGAGCAGATGGGAAAAGGCACTTAGCTGAAGAAAAGCTGTTCCTGTAACTCAAGTCTGTTTCAGGAGCATACTTTAATCCTAGCTTTAGGTGGAGTTAAGCTTTTGAATAACCAATAGGAGTTGGCTGGCAAGATGGTCTTTTACACGTGTGTATGCTAATGTAAATGTCATAATGCAAATTTAAGCACTCAAGAACATTATGTGGATTTGGGAAAATCCCTAAAATTTTAATTCCATAAGCAAAATATTATTTTGGCAGCACATGACAGAAATAATCCTGCTCCCAGATGTTTCATACTATTGCAGTTGAGACTAGTTGCGTGGTCTTCTTCAAGACAGCTCTAAAACAGCACAAAAGCTTCTTGGAATATAGAGCAACTCGATTATAGCATGAAGCAAAGAACCGCATCTGAACTCTTGACGTTGCAGTCTTCTGGGAAAATACGATGGGGAGCAGAGTCTTCACATTTTAAAGGATGTCAGTCAGAGGACAGAGTGGAAGAGAACTCTTGAGAATGAGGAAGGGAGAGGTAGTGTCCTCTACCTTTTATACAGATACCCTGACATACTGCAAACCTGCCGTCCCAGGCTGGGCACTGACAACTGACTTGGCCACTCTGTAGCTGCCATGGAGAAGCCTGAGTATTCAGGCTGTTTATTGAGTATTAAGACTACTGTATCCTCTTCAAAGGAGAAGTGGAAAAATAATCTTAATACACTTGGTTATATGCCTGTGTTGTCAGCCGGTTCAAAATCTGTTATATTTCTTCCTCCCCAAACTGGATCTTAATTGAAATCAGTAGGTGCCAAACAAAATAAACACCTGGGTGTGTGTTGATGTGGAGTTGGGGGTGTAGGGTGCTGCCTATTACTCTTACTTTAGAAACTCTGGAGAAGCTTCAGGTAGAGAAACAGTTATTTAAAAGTAGCAATTAAAAGTAAATGCTCACTTTTATTGACCTGTTTTGCAGTGTCATGAACTGACCTGCATCAAGAGTGTTCATTATGTGCCTGTAGAAAGTGGCTTCTTGAGAAGTGCTGCTCAGAATTATGTGGGTTTTCAGACTGGATCGTGGCTCCTCTTTTGTTTCAGTGAGGTCCTGTGTAACAGCATCGCGGCATTGCAGTAGATGTCCTGGGTGACTAGCAAAGGGTGACAAAGGAGACACATGCATGTGTGGTGGTGACACAGTCACCCGGATTGTCAGCATCAGGCTGACAGGCTTCAATGAGTTGTCTTGCTTATGGCTTTCTTAAGCTACTTGCATTCCTATAAACTGTATTTCACAGTAAGTGATGTTGGGGTTTTTTTTCCCTGCTACAGCATAAATCCTACCTGAAGTCAACTGACCGAGTACAAGAGGGGATTTTCTCTGTGGCAAGAGTCTTGCTAGAGTTGGAAGTTCTCTCTGTGGATCAGTACGTCCCTCTTCTGTGAGCAGGTTTCTCCTAGAATGCTGAGGACTTGTGTATGGTAAGTACAGTTGTTATAGGCAAAATAGAAAATTGCAGAGTACAGAGGCAAAGCCACAGGCTGGAAAGGAGACGTAAGTACTTGTTATAATATTGTTTTATATAGTTTGTTTCAGGTTTTGGTTTTCAGCAGTGTGTAATTCTAGGTTTTGCAAGTGCTAAAAACGATTCCATTACCCACTGGGTGGGGGAGAATGACAACTTGTTGACGCTGTAGTTTAATGGTACAAAGCCTGGGAAATTCACTGTCACATGCACCTCTTTCTACTTACTCCTTCTGCCTTGGAGTTACCCATATTTGTTTAATGTGTATGTCAGAGCAGAGTGCCTCATACAGCAGCTTTGCTTGGCAGCCTACTCGAACAGAATCACAGAATAACCAGGTTGGAAGAGACCCACCGGATCATTGAGTCCAACCATTCCC
>WAAB01018164.1:157725-190523 GCA_013389865.1 Piaya cayana
CGCTCCACAGCCTCAACATCCTTCTTGTGGTGAGGGGCCTGCAACTGACCCCAGGATTTGAGGAGTGGCCTCACCAGTGCCCAGTACAGAGGGAGAAAAACCTTCCTGGCCCTGCTGGTCACACCATTTCTGATCCAAGCCAAGATGCCACTGGCCTTCTGGCCACCTGGGTCACTGCTGGCTCATGTTCAGTCACTGTCAACCAAATAGGGAAGTGAAGGGAAGGAGGAGGATGGATTCCTCCTCCTGCATCTCAGTGTAGAGTATTTGTTAAGTATGGGTTGGGTTTTTTTTTTGTGAGGGAGCTGGTGGATCAGAGGTTAGAGTTTGGTACAGCTTTATGGGATTAGCAGAGGCTTGAGCACAACCTAATGAGTCTTCTGGCAGTTCTGCTGATACAGAGAATATCGAAGACTGAAGAGAACTTCTTGTTTAGAAATTCAGAATATTCACCTGTAATAAAACAAAAATGCAAGTTGAGGGGGAGAACCCCCTCTAAACTGGTATTTGATCATACAGTAGTCACTGTAAGGGAAGGTTGAATTTAAGGAGCTTAGAGTGAGGCTGGATCTATTCCAAACACTTTTTACACTCTTATAAAAAATTTAAGGAAATAGCATGTTGAGCACTTTCAAATTTAATTATGGAAAAAAATAAAATCAGAGTGCCTGGCTGAAATCTCTTGAACTGTAACAATAACATTCCTTTCTGCATGTCTAATGTAGTGTGCAGGTGAATAGGTTTTATTTTAGACAGAAGCTAGGAAATTCTAGATTTCTATTTTTTATTAGATAAGAAATCTGGTTTGAATGTAATGACATCCTATAAGGCACTTTTCCCTATGCCCTAATGTTAAATGAAGGGAAAAAAATAAGGAAACATCTTATTTTCTTTCCTCTTCATGTGATCCGGAGGTACTTGGTAAGCACTCCCCTTAAGTACTTCCAAGCGAACATGCCCAAGCTGTATCAACAGTGCTTTTACTCTGTTGTTAAACCCCTTTTTAATTATGTAAAGACACTACTCTGCCCTCAGAATGGGGAACTAACTAGGTCTGGAAGCCTCACTTTTGACAGATAACAATAGCACACTTGTGTAGAGCTTTCCAGAGCAAGATCTCTGCATGCCTCACAAATTTAACTTGCCAGTGGTCTTGTGAGGTTGGTGAGTGCTGTGTTAGAATGCTGCTACAAATGGAGAAAAGGAGAGACGTAATTTCTGCTTTACTGCCTGAAAAAGCACTTTGCAGAACATACAGAATACATGTTTGCCCGGAGGAGATAACAGCACAAAGACAGACATAACATAACAAATGGATAGAAGAGAATAGAAACGATTGGGGTGAATGGAAAGAGGAGAAGGGCTGCAGGACCCTGTGGTCACTTTGGGAGTGATATGCAAATGTTAGTGCTGGGGCTGCAGGTTTCACTTTGTAAGACTTCAGATTTCAGTGATGTCACGCCTGCAGAATTAAAAACCAGCAGCAGCCTTGAGAAGCATCATGGACAGATGCAAAACGATGCTAAGCAGCGTGTAGCTTGAACTGGTAGGAAGGAAGCAGATTAAAAATGGTTCGTCTACTGCAGACAACTAAGTAGAAAGGCTGGCACGCAGACTCAAGTGAGACTTGGCTGACTCGGTGCTTGGGTTTAAGCGTAGGAAAAGGCAAAACCTTTGCCTCCTGCTAGTGTAGTGCTAGCTCCTTTGCTCATGCCAGCCCTGAGGGCTTGCCTGAAAAGCTCATGCCAACCGTTCACTGGAAAGTAGAAGCAACCAGATACAACACCTTTACTTCAAGCTGCCTTTTTTGATTTTTTCTGAGTAATCAGCCTTGGGCAATAGACACTTAGTAGACGATTCTGAGGGAAAGGAAATGCTCTTTCTGTGAGATGATACTAGAAAGATCTGTGGGTGTTTCTGTAATGACTTTGGAAATCCAGATCTTTTCCCCAGTGTGGCAAACTCAATTTGACTCTCGTTGTGATCCTCCTCCTCATTGTGATCACATTGAGAAGTTAAGGAGTAATGTGTAAACAGGTAGTCACGGTGGCTGCAAAGCTGGAAAAGGTTACCAAGGAGGTTCTGGAGCGTTAGGAAAACGCCTTAAATTTTAAAAAGCAAGGAGAGATCCATTAAAATTCCTGTGAAAATTGGAGGCAGTGGATGTAAAAGTGTACTGCTATTACTTTTTATCACGTAAAGGAGCGTGAAATTCTGGATAAGAATCTAAAATACTGGCTTTGCTGCTGGTAGTGCTTTTGTAAGATGCATTAGGTCTTGCATTAGCAGTTATCTCCTGTTTTGGTGCCAGCAGATACAACTGCAACCTATGTGCGGCTGCTAAACAGCATTTTTCCTCTTAGGCTATAGGACTGGGCCCTTTCCACTATGATTTTTATAAATGCTCAGCGTCTTCTGTGAGATGATGGAAAGCCTTCAACACTGGGGAGAGGGAAGTGGCATCAATGTGCATTATTTGGGGCTCTAGAAATTGCTATTACTGTGTTTCATTTATCAACTCCAATATATTTCTGGATATAAACAGATTGGCAGGTTTTCCTCCATAGGATCAATTTTGAAAAAAAAAGTTGCACGCGGAGAACAGGAAAACAGAGCTTGCCTACTGCATGCTAGAAACTATTGGCTGTATTTTGATTAATATTTGTCACCAGCAGCACTTAATGTCAACTGCTTGTTCTGCTTATGGTTTAAAGTCATACAAAGCACGGCGTAATTGTAAGTAGGAGACATTTGTGCATCTGATATTTAAATGCAGGATGTGTACTTTGCATTCCAGAGCATCTCTAAACGCTGCTGTTAGAATTGTCATTTTAAAAATATGTTTTGTCCTGCTTTTAGAGCACATTTAATCTTTTCCCCATTAATCTGCTTTCCCTAAACCTTTCCCTAATTCTTCTGAAGGATCCCCCCACCTGCTGTGCAGGCTACAAAACACAGTGAATCTAATCATGTCTGGAATTATCATTTTTATCAGTTTAATCCATATTTTTCTGTTATTTGCTTTCCAAAGCCTTAAACATCTTATGTGCTGTGGTGAGTAATGGAGCAATTGTGGCAGCCAGTGTCTTTTCAAAAAAGCAGTGACAATACGGTTGAGATAATCAATTTAGATTATTTTCTGCAATGAAGCATTAGTGTTCTGTGGAAGTTAAGCTTGATCCTTAGATTTATTGAATATATTTTAAACTCCAAATTGTAGATTAGTTGGGAAACGTCCGTGTGTTTCATAGAACAACAGTTCTGAATTGTCCTGATCAGCACTTGCACATTCTTGATCGTGAACTTGGTGTTCTACTACCTCTCTGAATTTGTTCACATATTTTTATTCATACAAATTCTTACACCGATATTTTCTGGAAAGCTTTTATGAAATGACTTGCAGCTTAGACTATTTTCTTTATCTGACAACTTAGTGTCATGAAGTGCAGCTTCAGACGTGTGGAGAGAGCACCAGCTTAAATGAAGCGGGCACTTTTGTGAAACTCGCTTGAATTTACAGTGGTCTAAAGATGAGAACCTGGTTTGGTGTTTCATTCTGTTACTCCTGTTACCTTTTCTGCTTAGAGTCATTAGATGCTGGTACTGTTTTAGTCCAACAGAAAATAACCTCTAGCAGTGCTGTGACTAATTTGGAAGACAGTGTCTTGCCGTAGATAAGTGAGATGTTTAGCAGCAAATGACTTCATCTAGATGCCATAAATGAATAGGTGCGGAGATGCCATCCTGGCTTTTGGGTCTCATCCTTCCCTTCACATAAATCAGTGCTGCTTTAGTCAGGGCTGCTTTTTCTCCTCTGTTCCTGTCCTTCACTTCTGGTTTTGCTGTGAGGCTCTGGGGTGCTCAGCAACAGCCAGCTGCTTATCTCCATGAAGGTCTAGGCTGCTCTCTTAAAATGTAATTTAGCAAAATTCTTGCATAAACTATCAGACTGTAAAACATTTGCAGCGGGCTGTGGTTTGTACTATTTGCATTCAAAACAGGACATTAGGGCTCCAGCCACATTTCATTATCCATTTGAATAACTTTTTTCAATTTAAAGCGCTCTGTCTAACCACGAGCACTAAATTAATACTAGATTCTCTCTCTGCCTAGTGGGAACACTAAATAGATAAATAAAAATCATTGCAGGATAATTGTAGGTGCTGTGGGCTGAAAGCCAAACCAGGCCAGTTCAGCCTTTGAGCCCTGTCTGTCTGTCTGCTTTTCTTTTTCCTTGCCCATCGTAATAGGGTATTCAATTATAATCTTTTCTCTGCGTGCACAGTGGAGGTTTGCATACAGTGGCCCAGAGGCATTATTAATCTCAATGCATTTGGAGAGTGAATGAAAAGACTAAAGGTTTAGGGGGTGGGGGGGGAATCTCTCCCCCCTGTAGCTGTATTCATCACTTAGGGTCTTTGTCAAAAATGTACTTTTCTTTCTCCCTCCCCCCATTCCTTGGAGCATAAGCTGGAAATGACTCCAGAAGTTAAAGGACAATGGAAGCATTAGCAGAGGGATTATGGATCTTCGTGTGCAAGATGGGGATTGGGGGAGGAAGGTAGAGACTCGCTATTGGCAGGATGGAAATTTGAAATATGTGGCTAGAGCAGTGCTTACCACTACATAAAAAAGAAGCAATAGTGCGGTGATCTCTAGTCACATTCAACTTTTCAGGCCACTGAAAAGAGTATACAAGGACTGTTTCTATAACTGGCAAATAAATAATTGAGTTGCAAATTTAGTGGAAGGCTCTAAAGAAAATTTTTAAGAAATTATGTGTTTGTGGGTTTCCAATTGAAGAATTGTCTTCCAGTAACTTGTGACTTTCTGTATCTGTTAAAATCAAAATCTTCTGGATAGTTGTTTGGCAACTGTAGTCTTTAAAACAAAAGTAGGTGTTTACTTTGTTTCTGATGTACCAGGTCCTTTCCAAATGTTTAGGCACTGAAGGATTGTTTGGAATGGTTTTCAAACTCTCAGATTTCCATGGGCATATCTACGTTAGAAATTTTAGAAAAATTCTATTTTTCTATTGCCCAGCTACATTCTTGGAGATGTTTATGAAAGCTGCCTTATGAAAGCATGCTACTGGCCCAATTAAACAAGATCAAAAATTAGCTTAATGACAAACAAATGGCCCTCCCTTCCCCTACTCACCCTGCACGTTTTGTAGTCCTGCTGCAGCGACTACTCAAAAAGAACAAACAAAATTTAAATAGTCTGTTGGGGTGTCTTTAAAACCCCAAATTCCCAGACAAACCAAGCCACCAAACTTGTAGAATTCCTCAGTGGAAGACTTCACACCTGCCTACTGGTAAACTTGTATTTTATGGAATCTGATTTAACCTGGGTAATGCTTTAACAGTGTCTTCCAGCATAAAAGCTTTAACATTTCACATCAGGACCTTGATTTACTTACCATCTGCTCAGAGGTCTGTCATCAACAGAGATGATTTCTAGCTCCCTTCAGATAACTGGCGTTTGGCAGGGTTCTGCTAAACAGTCTATAACCTTGAAGACAAGGAGTATATGATAACTCATGCATATCAGTTAACCTTTAAGTGGCTTAACATTCTCTTTTTCTAAATAAAACAGCCGTCTTCTTCGGTTTGGTCCTGGTTGTTCCTATTTTTCTTTCCCCTCCTTTAAGTCAGAAAAAGCCAATGAGACCTTGGAGGCAGTGAAGAAATTTTCTGTTTTATTTTTATTCATCATTAGCATCCTTAAATTCGCTTTTCTTTTTTGTCTGTGTTTTTTATGGCTCTTGCAATGGTGTTTCTATCAGAAGAGTTTGTCTGGAGATTAATGTATTTGTGGTGGAATTTTAAAAAAAGCTATTTTTGCTGTGTTATTCCAGTAAAGTCAAGAAAATTATTGGGATCGGTTTGTCAAAAGTCAGGCAGTCAAAAACCAACTGACCTCAATTTTAGCTTTAATAGTAAGTTTGACATTTCAGGAGGCTAATAATACATTTCTTAGACTGTCGAGTTAATGACACATTCAATCAGTTTAAAGAGCAGAAGTACATTTCTCTAGAGGAATCTGCATGCTTAAGAGTTTGCTTAAGCTTGCATTTAGGTGTTGGTAAGACCAACTTACCAGTATTCGATTCACACCTAAGGAGCAGTTCGACCAAAGTCGCTCTCAGGCTAAGCAGGCAAAAATTTTTGTGAAACAAAAGACGTTCTGTTAATTTAACAGTTAGAGAAGTTAGTTTGAAAGGGAGACAGAGCTGGTGAAGAGTCTGGAGCACAGGGATTATAAGGACCATCTGAGGAAGCTGAGGCTGTTTAGGCTGGAGAAGAGGAGGCTGAGGGGAGACCTCATTTCTATCTGAAAGGAGGTTGTAAAGAGGTAGGTGTTGGTCTCTTTTTCCAAGTTACAAATGATAACATGAGATGAAATGCACTCAAGTTGCACCAGGGGAGGTTTAGACTGAATATTAGGAAACAGGACTTCACTGAAAAGGTTTTGAAGCATTTGAACAGGCTGCCCAAGGCAGTGATGGAGTCACTGTCCCTGGAGGGATTTAAAAATGTGTAGATGTGGTGCTTGGGTGCATAGTTTAGTGGTGGACTGGGCATGTTAGATTAAGGTTTGGATATGATGGTTATAGAGGTCTTTTCCAAAGTAAACAAACCTGTGATACATGCTGCCAGGCATGATGTATCCAGAACGAGACTCAGTGTATTTCTCCATGGTTGAGGGCTTGCATTCAGTGTCATTTTTTTTTTTCTGTTTAGGGAGGTAAGTGTACAATTTGGGATGAAAAAAGAGTCAAATTATCTAAATCCCTGTGAGGTTGCCTCACTTCATTTTTCCCAGTATTTTTTTTAGCCTGGAATGCCTGTGCCGTTAATAGCTCCTTTATTACACTGCAAAGAAACAACCCAGAATGGAGGGTGGCTTTCAGGAAGAGGCCATGTGAATCACTTTTAGGTTTATATATTATGATGGAAGCAAGCTTCCATGTCTGCTTTCATGTCCTTTTTGCTATATAATTCCAGCAAGTTAGCAAGGATTTTTCTACTGCTCTTTGAATTTAACATTCCACCCCACAAGCTGGTAACTTCTCACTGAAGTGTCACGTTGACACAGTGAAGATCTGGTAGCAGATTCTCCTTTTCCATGTACTTGACCAGTTCCAAATTGTTGTTGACAGTAAATGCACCAGTCGGATGTGTTCAGTGTTTCAAGCAATTGAGTACATCCCGGCGCTGTCAAAGCGCTGATGGATCAGTAGGTGCCGAGCTGGTTTTGAACAGCGAGAAAAATGGTGTGGGGCTTACCTGGGCTCCTGTTGGACACCTAACAGAAAAAACACATAAATAATGAAAAAATGCATTTAGGTTCAGATTAGATGATTTTGAAAGAGATCACCAGTTGGCTCTCCTAAATGAAGGGCTTGTAGATTCACAGAGGCTCATTAAAAGTCTTAACCATGTTTGCTTCATGGCTTTTACCTGGAGAATAAAATGGTGGTGGGGCTTGCGATTCAAACTATGAATGCGCATGGAGAAGTAGGTGAAAGGATTAAAAACTCATGTGCTGAAGGCGCAAACTAGCTTTGCGCGTTAGCAGCTTCTGGTAAACATATGTCAAAAGAAAGAGCTTAGTCTAACTATGACCGTCGTTACTCTTTTTCACATGCAGAATGCAGAGGTGGAGTAATTAGCTAAAAGTTATATAACAAAGCCAGTCTACTTTTAGGTCTTGGGAGGCCAGTCGGGAATTGAACCATGAAGTATCCTTCAGCCTCTATTTCTAAAGCAGCTGCAAAAAGGAGACTTTTGATGCTTAATTAGTCAAAATGTTCTGCAATATTTCCTTGGATGGCTCGGATATCAATTTTAATGGCATTATGCCTGATGTGCTTTGTTTTCTTTATTTAAGAGGAAAAACTGAATAGCGTAACTCTGAATGGCGTCCAGGTGCAGCAACACCTTTCTGTATTGCTTTTTGAATTCCTGACTATGCGCTAGGACTGCAATTAATTTATAATAAGGTTTGGCACAAAACACCATAATTTGGCTCTGAAAGAGCCAAAATTAGCTTAGCCATGATTAGCCTATGAATGTTTCTGTACTGCTAGTGATTGACAGGAGTCCTGTGGACTCCGTACTACAAATAGATATGATTTATCCGTTAATGAAAGTCGCTTTGTTTTACTGTTGGGCATGTTAAAATAAGAAAAGCCACTCTGCAAAGGCATTGTTCTCGAAACCCTCCAGCTTGTTGATTACTGCTCAGGCAGTATTCACAAGCATCTGTTTGTATTGCAAACCTCTGTCATTTCTGCCTATGCACATGTTCGTTTGCATTTGCGGATGCAGACGAGAACAGGTTAGGAACATCTCGTACATAGATAAGAAGTGGCCCTTTGCTATGTGTGTGATGAGTTTCCGTGCCCCAAAGTACCTTGTGACAGAGGTCAAACACACTATGATTTTTGACTTGTAAGATGATCTAATGAAAATGTTTATCAGAACGCTAGAAATATTATATACTTATACAGAAATTCTGGTTTTATGTTCCAGCTGTGTTGTAGAATGCAACAAGAATGTATTTTAACAAAGTTTGGCAAGTCCTTGGTGGGATTTCCAGAAGATTTAACACTTGTTTAGCACTGATTTACATTTTCATTCTGAAAATCTGTGTAAGCTTGGAGGAAGTTGGAAAGAAAACGGAATATACCACAATAAAACCTGGTTTTCATTGAGGAGTAGTTCATTGGTACTAGAATCTTGACTTTTATAATGCATTTTCTGCGAAACTTCTGTCCTTGTTTCCCTCTGCCATTCAGATTCCTTCTTTGGTATCTACATATTCTGTTATTTTATCATGTGCTGTGTAACTTGCTATTGTGTGAGTCTTCAGGCAGTGTTTCTGTCTTACTTTGACCTTCTGCGAGGTGTATCTTCTGCGCTTCCAAACCTCACCTACAGTAAAACCTTAAATTGCTCTGACAGTCTTCAGAGCAAGAAACGTGTTAATCTGAAACATCTGTAAATGTAAACCCCTTCAAGGGTCATACTTAAAATAAGAAAATTTCCCGTATGTTGAAGAACTAAGGCTTCTCGATGTAAGGTGGTTCCAGTTACCACATTACCAGCCTCTC
This sequence comes from Piaya cayana, assembly GCA_013389865.1. Classification (NCBI taxonomy): domain Eukaryota; kingdom Metazoa; phylum Chordata; class Aves; order Cuculiformes; family Coccyzidae; genus Piaya; species Piaya cayana. The sequence continues at coordinate 166,847 of WAAB01018164.1, forward strand.
TGAGCTGGTGAAGTCGCACCAACAAAGAGATTTTCGTTTGCAAATGGCAGAGAAAGGAGGAAAGAATTGAGTGGACAGAAATTGACTTTCTCTTGCTGATCCCACTCTGGCGTGTGGTTCAAGTCATTTTTGGGCATAAATTAGAGCAATCCAAAAGAACCACACTGAACTAGGGCAGCCTGTCTTGGAAGGAAGGAGCTGAAACCAGGTACGTAAAGCTACTCCCTTTTTCCCATTTCCATCCTGAGTGGAGCTCTAGCACAGGGGGAAAGTCTTCCCTGCTCTTTTATTTTGTTCTAATAATTTTAGATGCCAGAGATAGAACAGCATAATTATTTCTTCGGCACTTAATATTCTTTTGATACACTTTTTTATATTTAGTTTTCTAAATAGCTAGTCTTCTTATCAGATGTACTGGTATGTTTCCCTGATTTACTTTCTCATATAAGACACTAATGATCTCTGGAGTTGCCAGGACTATTAGATGATTTTGTTCAACATTTGGAAGCTGTCCCAGTTTCTGCTTCACCTTCAGAGAAGGTGATCTTCCGTTTAAAGTCCTCCATTGATCTTCTCGCTTTTAAAGCTTCTCCAAAATGCATGAGAGCAGCCCGGAGACGTAAATCAGGCTTATAGGAAATGTATTCTGGTATCCTTACTAAAAGTAGGTAAGAAGAAGGTAATGCAGTCTGGTCATGAACTACCAGCTAAATGAAAGGGACTAGGCCTTCTGTCATCTTGTCGTTGCTCTGGATCCAAAATCTCACAGCTCCCCTCACAGCACCATTTCTGTCTGGAGGTTTAGTCTTAGTGCGAGCATATTTACCACACTTGGATTAATTGAATGTGGTTGAATTCTTTATTAAATAGATATTCTTTCTTATTTCCAAGTAATTCTTGCAGATCATAATCTTCTGCACTATTTTCAGCCTTCAGAGAAGCTATTTTCATATAACAAATACTTAAAAGTTTTTAATATTATGCAAGCTTTGGGAGAAGTCTCTTAATTCAGAAAGTAGATTAAATTCTGCAAGATACTTTTTGACTTATAAGCAGGGTAGTCTTCCTATGACTATTTTGAAAATTTTGATGTTTTTCTGTGTTATGATTTTATATATTTCCAGTGTAATCAATATCTAGCCAGAATAGCTAGTATTATACTACCAAAAACAAGTTTTAACACCATTTTGCGTTAGATAGTTATAATATGGTGGAAAATGCAAGCCGTGTCTTCCCCTCAGGAGGAAGGTTAGGTAAGGGAATTTCTCCACTGCTTCTGGCTAAGAAACCGCAGTGCAAACCTCTGGGTGCTTTAGGGATGACAGGAGAAAAGATTTCAAATAACGTTGATTCTTGATCAAACTTGATTTTAATGAAAGCGTCTTTTAATAAAGAGTCTGCAATTGACCTGTCTTTGTTCAGCCTAATGTGATTGAGAGGAGAATTAAATAACAACTGACAGAGACATCACTGTTTTACGTGTGCAGAAACAGCTGCTGTCAAATATGCAAACACAAAAAGGAAGAAAAAGCCTCAGACTGCTCTTCAGTTTCTTCTGCTGAGATGAGTTACATCAATAGATCTCTAGCAATTCTGAGTCTGTTTCAAAGAATGTTTCCAGTATAATAAAAATACACTTTCTTACTACGATTCTGAATGTCAGGAGTGGCTGGGAACAAGTCTGACTAGAATAACAAATTGTCACTAGTCAACTTTGTAGTGGGTGTCTGTGGGCACCAAGCCTATTATGCGGCAGGAAATTTTCACTGGAAATGTGTTAAGAGGCCCTTTGAGGCCTCCTGGCTTGCTGACTCTCCCGTGTAACACACTCTAGCGTGCTGTACTTTACAGAAAGGGCCCTCTTGCATAGAACTGAAGGTCTGAAGAAATAAAATACAGGCTAAGGATCAAGAAAACAAATTTTGAGGCAGATGTCTTCCTGGAATAATCTATTTGCTTTATCAAGTATTGAAAAACATGGAGAACACGTTATAATCAATTGGAAGGCTTGCAGGCAGTTGAGTTCTGTTCAGAAAACAAAGAACGAGACCCAGAAGTTGTATTTTGGAGCACCTGGGTTGGAAATGACCTTGTGTTCTGGATTAAGAAGCTGCAAATAGGAACGGCTGTTGGAAAAAGCCTGTGGTGAACCTGGGAAGGCTTTAGATACTTATCAGAGCCGATGATTTAGGGAGTTGTGTTGAATTAGCAGAGTAGACCTGAGCCTCACCTTCAGATCTGAACTCTCTAAATCATTGGTTCTGATGAGTATTCTCAATAGAGTGAACATCAAGGTCTAATATACGCTTTTCTTAATTAGCCTTACAACTTTGGAGAAATGACACCTTGTTTTTAGCAGAATGAATAATAATTATGCCAAATATCCTAGAATCATACAATCACCAGGTTGGAAGAGACCCACTGGATTATCGAGTCCAACCGTATCTTGATAGGCAGGAGAAGCTAAGAAGCTGTCTAGGACAATAAATGTTAGCTCTAGGCTCATTCGATGGAAACAGCTTGAGTTGAGCAGTACTTAGTTTACCGCAGTAAATAAAGCATTAGCTGAATTATCACACTAAATGTGAATGATAGTTTAGATCTGTAATGGGGGGAATGAGCTTCGTGCTTTACTAAGTGCAATTGAGTATTTATTTTGTTATACAATAGAAAGGCTAGAAAATAATCAAAATCCTGCCGTTTGAAGTGAAGACAGCAAGCAATCAAAAACATGGCTAATAAAACACAGAAATCAGTACTTCAAGTGAAATAGCCCACCATAAAATCAATTCTAACACCGTGAGCTGTCAGAAAGTGGAGTTTTTTTCCAGTTTTAGAACGATAAGCCCCATTGATGCTGGGAGGTGTAGAGCAGTAGCTTTTAAGAGCTTGTAGCTCCCATATTTTGCCTCACGCAGCTTTCGTGCAACGCTGGGAGAAGGCAGGAGGTGATCCATACTCTACAGCACAGAATTTCTGTAAGGGTTCAACTAGTTAGCTTCGCTTCAACATGGTAGCTAAAAGGCAGCGACCATGATTAGTGCCATACGCAAACAGACCAATTTTATAATCAATTCATTGACTTTGTTGCAACTGATGGAAAGGCTTTACAGTCAGCACAATCTGTTCAAATCGTCCCTTTCACACAAAAAAAGTAATAAAAAAAAAAGAGCAGAGCAGCAGGCTGTGCTTGCCGGAGACTGTGCAGAGCCCTGTTGTGCAAGCCAGTCAATAAAGAATTACAGTAATCTAATCCTGAAGAAAGACAAAAGTGTAAATAGGCTTTTCAAAGGCCTCCTGAGATGGAAATGACAACTTCTTGGCAATAGCCTTCTGGTCCAGAGATGATGCTGTCATGGGGATGGAATACTCTCTGCGGTCCAAGATGATTCTCAAATGAAGAAAGCGCTCGATTGCAAACTGCAAAAGCATGTGGTGGAGGAATAACCTCCTTTGAGCTTTGCAGCCAGGAGGCAGCGGGACTGCCTTGGCCAAGGAAAGTTTGAACCAGGGGATTGAGCATCCACCAAAAATGCTGCTGCTGGCAGTACTAGGCCTGCATCTGCAGAAATGCCAAGATGGACAAACTTGTCTGCCTCCTTGTGAAGAAGTAGCCTGGGTTTGGCCCCCATGTCCCTAATATGGATTTTTTTTTTTGGCTTCTTTAGTGTGCAGAAGGGACTTGCTGAGTCTTTTCCAACAGGCAATATTAGGTTGTGGTCTTTGCTGTGTGCAGGGCTTTGAGCTGAACTTGTGGACAACTTCAGCTCTTCGTTGGTGAGTTTTAAAAGGCTTGGGGGACTTTTTTCTTAATATCTTCTTTGAATAGACATTTTCTATGTCAGAAGCAGACACTGAAAAGGATCTCTGGTAATGTGGAGACAATTGGTAAAAATATTTGTAAGAATATGCCAAATAAATGATTTCTTTGAAGTTTGAAGCATGTAAGGCAGGAATTATACCCCTTTTTTGGTTTCAGGTAGGGGTCTCATGGAAAAAATAGTAAATTATTTTATAATCAAGAGCTATGATATTTTCTCACAAGAGAGTAACAGTAAACTGGTGGCTTTTTATTCTGATGTTTCTTTGATTTTTTGCAAACTTATGCTCTTATAGTTTGGCTTGTTTGGGATTTTTTTGCTCAGTTTGGGTTTTTCTGGTGTTACCGCCCTGGTTTTGTTATGAAAATCCAGTAGGGCATTTCAGTACAACTTAACAATCCTATTTGACCTCAAGTTAAGCGTTTGCTAAAACTGCATTTGGTAAACTGAAATTTAGAGACCCCTTTTAAAATTCATACCAGAGGAGCTGCTGTAAATAAATGTTTCGTTGTAGCATTAGCAAGCCAAATACCGAATTACTAAGAACTCTGAAAAGAAGGCTGACTATAAATTCTCGCTGAAATTCCTTGTTTTTCTGAAAACCTGTTCATCTGCCTCAGTTTGCTCAGAGTAGGTTTACTATCTCCAAGCTGTATGATTTCAATGATACAGGTATGTCTACAACCATGTCATTGTGGCTTAATAGCAAGTTCATCTAAACAACCCACGCCCTTATCTACGTTTCTGCTGACATAAAATCTGTGTCGAGACTATCTCTAAATAGTTCAGATAGGTTTAAGAAGTTTCATGTTTAATAAAATCTCAAGAGCGTTATAAAGCAAAAACGCTGATGAAAAGTATTAATGACAATATTTTAATAGTTCAGGATTTTCTGGGGTTGCTTTCTGCAGGCCTGAATTTGGATGTCTTTATTCGTCGGTATAATGACTGAGAAGAATTTCTTAGAAGTCTAATCAGTTAAAAGTTTCTTTAGGGATTTTCTTGTCTATATTGTATGGAAATCACACGGAATTTAATTTTAGAACGGGGAATAGAAGATGAGGCTATGATAACACAGAGGGTAGGACAAATACAACTTGTGCTATGGGTGCTCCTTAAAAACCAGAACTGAGTACATCACGACTAGATCTAAAGCCGTCTCTTAAGTGAAGAGTCTGATAAGTCTCATGGTCCATGAAAGTATGATTTGGAAGTGTTTTTGCACAAGAAAAAAAACAACAACGTTCATGCCTTGGGGTAAGAATGCAAGAAGTTTCGTCTTTTTCTAAAGCTCTTTGAAGAATATCTTAGACCAGGTGCTGTGATGTTTGCACTCGAGCTTTGGAAAATACAGAAGACCTTAGCTCTTGCAGTGTAACTTTGAAAATAGATGCATGCAAATAATTCAGTTTGGGATCACAGTTTTACCTCTTTTTAGAGTCAAAAGCATTTGTATCCAAGGTTTCCCACTAAAGGACAGGATGAGCTTTCCAAATGATACTGTCTGTTCAAGTTTATGTTTGGCTTCTTCATGTCTGTCTTTTTGAAATAAAAAGCAGTTTAGCTTGCAGTTTAGGATAGATTAGAGGAGAACTGTCATGACCTCTGTTACTATATATTGTATTAGTTTCCTTAAAACAGGAAAACGCCTTTTTTTGCCTTTAAAGAATTGTTCAATTCTCTAAGTCCATAGTGCCCTTGTGTCTGTTAATATCAGCTGAGATGCTTCCTTCCTCCCAGGCTCTTCTTCTACAACTAGACTAAATGCTTGCAATATATAAATTGGGGGAAAACACCTATATGATTATGGTTGGACTCGATGATCTGATGGGTCTCTTCCAACCTGGTGATTCTATGATTCTATGATTCTGATTTCTACTTTCCTTACACTCTTAGTTGTAGTAAGAGGATTGTGTGCGAGTATAGCAAAAGGTCTAGGAAGTATTTCTTCTGCATTCAGTCAGAATTTAAATGGAAAGACAAACAGGAAAACATTGAGACTGAATAATCTCTATGTGCTCTAGACAGAGCATGTGATGAGGGAATGCTGGATAATATTGATTAAAGTCAAAATACGTAAACAGAGACTTTTTCACAGAAAGGGTCACTGGGCAGTGGCAGAGGCTGCCCAGGGAGGTGGTTGAGTCATCTTCTCCGGAGGTGTTTAAGGCACAGGTGGACAAGGTCCTGAGGGACATGGGTTAGTGTTCGATAGGAATGATTGGACTTGATGATCCAGTGGGTTTCTTCTAACCTAGTGATTCTATGATTCTATGATTTTTCTGTATTAAAAAGTGTTAAACCAGCTACCAAGTTTTAGAGAAATATTGGGTTCATATCCATAATATGGAGGTTAAGAATTGCCTACTGCATGTGTCCAGCAAACGTTTTTGCAATAGAATATGTTGAGGAAATTTAAAGCATCTTGTCAATAATAGTGTTGTAACATTGTTTGACCACTGAATAGATGGCAGTGATCTTGAGCTAAACAACCCTTTACAAATCTTAATGAACTGACCTATGAACAAAGTCGCATTTTATGGTTTTGGAATAATCAGTTAGATATTTTTACCATCTGGTGGGGTTTGCTCGTTCGCAGGCTGGTAACACAACTGTTCCTGGAAAAGCATTGCACAAAACCACAAACGGGGCCATGATGAGGGAAAGTTTAATAAAGGTAAGTTCTTAGTGCAATTATCTAGTTAAGAAGCAGAACAACAGAATGGAATAAAATGCAAAAGCCTTAGGAATATGGCAGAAAGGGAGAGGAGAGTGAAATCTGTCAGAGGTGTGTGTGTATCAAAATAATGTGTTGCAACCACATGTCAGCTTTGTAATTCATCCTGGTGGTCAGCAAGAGGAGCCAAGTGCATTTGCTGAGCTCACAGAAACAGACCACCCCCTTTTCACAATTCTGAGGTCAGAGGAGGTTTTAAGTTAATAAGGTAGGAACCAGGCAAGGCCTTTGTGTTTCTGTCTTTTCACGCTTTGGGCTAGAACACTTGTGAAACGCTGCCAGGCTCATGTATTTCATGTGAGTCTGGGTGAAGAGAATGCATTGCCTCTCTGCTCTGGAAGAAAATACCAGCGTGGCAGTAGTTCCTTCCAAACTTTAGCTTTGCTTGCCTACCTGTCTGTATAGACGTGGTAAACCACACTCTAAGGCACAGGTAGACGAGGCGCTGAGGGACATGGTTTAGTGTTTGATAGGAATGGTTGGACTCGATGATCCGGTGGATCTCTTCCAACCTGGTGATTCTGTGATTCTATGATTCTGCGTGTCATTTCCAAATATATCAACATTCCTAGTTTCTAAGGAGTTAAGCCTTTCAGTTCTTTTTAGCTCAGACAAAAGGAAAAAGATAAGCAGTCTCTTTGTCTCTCACTCTGTTGTACCTTCCCCAATTTTGAATATAAGTTTTTACCAAGACTTACAGTACCTGTTAAGATGTGGAGCAGCCGAGCTCCTCTTCTCAAGTATCTGCTGGGGCCAGAATGCTATCAGATGAGGGACATCAACGGCCAAAGCAGATGCACCAAACGCCTATTAATCTTCTTTTACTCCAGGCCTGAGAACTCTGCCTACATTTGCTGAATTGCAGCTTATCTTCTTATTTTGACAAGAAACTTAAAACAGGTTTTAATTAAAAGACTATTTGATATTTTTTAGAACGCTTGCGATATTAATATTCTTTGTCTGACATTTTGAATACTTTTCTCATTGTAATTTTCTCAACCGAAAGAGCAAAGAGCATAAATTATATCTTGTATTAGACTATAAACTTCGAGGTGTGAAAGTTCTTCTTTTAAAAAACCCCTTTTGTATGTGGAGAAGTAGCATTGATACATATATTGAGTCAGATAAAAATGCTGAATATTTCACATCTGGGCATAATGGTTTTTGTTATCAATGGTAAATATTTAGACTTTTTTTTTTAAGTTGTACAGCGCTTTTTCCTGCATTCTCAAAAGCATTATTACTGGAAGTGGTTTTGTGCTGCAGCTGTGGAAGACTAAGACCTGGTACAAACCAAGAAAATCCTGAAGATTTTCTAAGTCTGTAATTCTTGCTGGAGCTTGGACCTTCTCTGTCTTAGAGCAACGCCTGCTGAAGCCTGCGGGCTGCTCCTAATGAAGCAGGTTTTCAGACCTTCTCCTTTCAACAGTAGCAGCAAAACCTTTTGCAGTGAGGACTTCTTTTTAGGAGCTGTGTGGAGGAGCAGAGCCTGTTTCTCTTTTGCATATCTGTAGCAAATCTGGTGTCAAGTGGTACTCAAACCAAACGCAACAGCTTAAATATGGCTTGCAAGTAGACCACAACCATGGGGACAGAGATGGAAGCCTTTAATGGATTGAGATTGGATATAACTTTGGAGGAAGCAAACTAGAAGTGTGAAGCTTTTTAGCAGCTTTATGATATTTCCCATAAAAAGAAGAGTAACGAGTTGAAGCTGGCCCATTTCATTTAAAAGTAGAGGGGAGCTATGAAACCAATTCAAGGGCGCATCCCTTGACTGGAGCAATGTTTCCTCCACTCAGCATGGGCCTCTTGAGATGGATTGAGCTATGGTCAAATCAACACTCGTTAAGTGGATAATGTTGGAAGGATGCTTTGCATCTAAACCTGGGGAAGCTGTCTGCTCTGCAGCACTTGCCTCTGAAGGTTCCTAGCTGGGGTCAGTGCATGGCAGGGCTATCATCATGTTTCTCTCAGCAGCACTGTTTCCACTGGCCGTACTGCCGCTGGCTTTGTGAAGCGCTGCGAGAAACAGTGCCTCCTGGCTCCCAGCTCCCACTCAATTTTAACTTGCAGAGAAGCTGGGAATACAGGGGATGTGGAGGCTGTTGCCCATCGTGGAGGAGGAAGTTGTTAATTTGCTTCTGAAAAGGCACTGGCTCCTTACTCACAGTTTCTGCTTTATTAAGAGTTCAACAAAAGCTGGGAGCTCCTGGCACTCAAAGATGTGATGGTGCCAGTCAACAAAGTTATTTCTGTGGAAGCAGCGGCTACCCCTGAGCTGTTGTAGGCACCGGAGCTGCTGCCTTATGCTGCTACAGGATGGGGGTTTCTGGTGTGAGATGCAAGGCAAACTACAAAAGGTTATTGCAGCTTTCAGTGCACGTCCTGGATGCCTTCCCCCAGCAGGACAGGTATCCCTTGCATTGGTATTTGTGCCTTAGTTCATGCCACTTTAAGCACACTTACTACCTAATCAAGACTGTTGTTCACTGATTTTATAGTGGGAAACAGTTTGTGGGTGGGTATCTCAGCAGTGCATGACTGCTAGGTTATAGACTCACACCATTTCCCTTCTCCGCTGCCCTCTGGACAGTGGAGGGAGTTTCAACAACAGAAGTGGAAAGAGTATCTGAGGAGGAATTAGAGGTGTCCTAAAACTTTTCAGAGAGCAATAACTACTGAGCTACTAGGTGAAGGAAGAGTTCTTCCCACAGCTATTTATAAAAGGCAGCTGTACCCTCTGCTTTATGATAGAGAAAGCTTCAATATTGGCTGCTCAGAGAGCAGGGGCAGCTGTCTCCCTGCAGTGAGGATTGCTTGCCTGGTGTCTGCAGCCTTAAGACATCCCTGCTACTCTGAGTGAACCTCGTCTGTGTCGAACCCTCCTTCTGCATTGTGGAGAAACCCTGGGCACCGGGGATTGTTTTAAGCCTCACCTGACTGTAAGTGAGACATTGTGAAGCTCAGTGTCACTGTGCAGAGGCCTTATTGTGAATTCTGTTCCAAAGTCTCATAAGTGCTTTTGAAAACACTTAATTTTTTTTCTAAGCCTCATTTTCAAAGGTGGTAGAGGAGCCTCTACTGAAAAGGGGCTTGAACTTCATGATCTACCATCAGCACTATCCAAAAATAATTCTCCGGTTTTGCTTCAAGGTAACCATCTCAGTATTATTATGTGACAATTCTGTCTTGACACGACCTCTGCAAGGAGTCTTTATTGTCACCTTCTCATTCGATACTTTGTACTGGTGCCTTTGAGAAAAATCCAGATAAGCCAGCAGAAAAAACTAGTCTGAAGAAATGAGATATAACTGAAATTTGTCAGAAAACTGAAATGTTCAGAATATTTCCTTAAGAAACAAGAATTTCAGGACATCCATTGTTTTTGCTAGACTGGCATAAGCTGGGGAGGGACTGTTTACAAAGTTGTGTAGTGACAGGATGAGGGGCAGTGGGTATAAACCAGAGAGGGGCGGATTTAGACTAGACATAAGGAGGAATTTCTTCACCATAAGGGTGGTGAGGCCCTGGCCCAGGTTGCCCGGGGAAGCTGGGGCTGCCCCATCCCTGGAGGGGTTCAAGGCCAGGTTGGATGGGGCTTTCATCAACCTGATCCAGTGGGAGGTGTCCCTGCCCATGGCAGGAGGGTTGGAACTGGATGATCTTTTTATTTCTGAGGATGCAGGGAGAAAACCCAGCACCACCTGACACAGCTTCAGAGTGGTGTGGCTCCTAGCTTGTTTCTGACCTTCTCTTAGTAGAAAGGGGGAGTCCTGCTTGCAGCACAAATTGCCTCTGGTGAGCAAGCCTGAGGAGCATATGGGAGCGGTAATCCTTTTCTTCCTAATGAAGCTGCAGAGGTGTGCTCGAGCTAGTCCATTTATCGCTCTTTCTGGAGTTAAAACAGGAAGGGAGATAGTGCAGATTTTGCAGATTTTTCTTTCCATCCTTCTTAGGAGTCTAGAAGCGTGGTGCTCAGTCCATAATTAGAACTGTGAGAAACACTGGTAAATGATCAAATGAAAACGCGCATCTTTGAATGATGCCAGTAGTATCGTGGGCTCATTTAGTAATCTACAAGGCTTCTTGGGGGGAACTGCAGAAATTTACTAATTAGCTTCATCTTTTCAATGTGTGGAGAACATATTGCTATTAATGGGTTTCACAGCCCTTTCTGAACCGCACTGCAATCTGATCTTTTCTTCTTCTTAGAAAGCCAATTGCTTTAACTATTTTCTCCAGCATTTAGAGATTTTGTTTTCAGGATGTTCAATAGCTGCTACTCCAGTTAGACACAGGCAGTACAAACACAAAACTGCTGGTCTTGCTTGGCTGAGCTGGCATTAGCTGTAGCCGAGTTGCTTGCATTGGGAACCTGCTGGGATAAAGAAAGTAGCAGTGACCAACCTTTGAAATACCAGAGATTCTCCAGAGGCAGTGGCACTAAAATTGGAAGCATTAAGCACAATTTTGCTTAAATATAAAATAGCTGCACGCTAACCCATCCTACATCCCGGGAATAATAATAGTGCTATTCCTATTGAGAATGAAATTAAAATCAAACAAACCAATTTCCCTGTAACCAAAAGCAAGTCTGTGGCAGGGATGGGTCAGGACTTTTAAGTCTTGAAATGATGGAGAGGATTTCATGCAGGAGCTTCTCTCCCTTTCCCTGTTACCAGGGAGGGTTCATAGGCAGCAGATTTGAAGGGTTAGATGGACGACTTGTTGCTGAGGAAGTAAGTCATGGACAGCTGACACCTCTTCTGCATCTTGGAAGCCTTGCCTGCTGCTTGGATGTGTTGGAACCACACTAGTAGGAACTTTTTTCCACAGTTTCTACAAATTTGGTGCAAGCCACATGCTTGTTTGAGTAACTAACTCATTTTGTTCTTTCCCCTTTAGTACAGGGAAAGCACACTATTCTGTCACCTACAATCTTGGTTCCCTCCAACAGCAGGGAAACCTTGGGTCAGATTCATCAAAAGGGATAACAGATAGTTTGCAGGTATTGCATGCTAATGGATAGCTGGCTCTTATTCATTATTTATCTACCCAGAAATGTAATGAATAGCTTGAAAGCTAATTATTGAATTTCTGTATTTGTGGAGAACAGTGCTGCAGAAAGCACAGATCACTGAATACCACAGACAAGTTTCTCTGTGTGTTCACTTAAAAATAAATTTGCTTCAGCTGTGCACGTCCTCATTCATTTTTCTGTTTGCCTTTAGAGGCTTTCTGCCACCATTTAAGCATTTCAGAAGGTGGGTACAGGGTCAATTCAAGACAGTCACAAAACCAGGAGCATCTGGATAAAAGCTTACGTCTATGTGTTTGTCATATCGTACATCACCTTGACATGTCTGGGAAAGAATCAGGATTCTGAAAAAGCTGACTGGTGTCACGGTTGAAGGGCTCCTAATAGGACTGACCCTTCTCTACAGGCTGTTGCAGCTGTTGGGCTTTGACGATGCTGAGGTGCTTCCCCGAATTCTCCTAGTTGGAGATCAAGTCCTAATTTTTGAAACCCTGAGCTTGGAGATTTGCATAGCTGGAGCTATTCCCATTGGGAGTTTGTGGCTCAGGTGACAAGGCAGCTCTTCTAAACTGGGATGTTGTTTTTTAACAGCAGAAAAATGGAGCAAAGAAAGGAGGAAGAGGAGGAGAAAAGATAGTGCGGTGGGAAGGCTGTGATGAACAGGTCTGTCACCCCTGAGGCTTGCTGCTCTCCTAGTCTAACTTCCCAAGAAGCTCAAGCAGGTTGATGCCTCTGCATCAGTCTGCCTGACAAGAACAGAGGGATCTTAGTTAATTATTTGTGGTCCTTTTGATTTCTGGCTTCCTTGTACTGGCAAAACAAGTACTGTAACTCGGCTTAAGCTTCTTCACTAATAGTAGTGAAAGTATTAAATGATTCCACATACAGCTCTAGCAAGGAGCTTGTTTTGAACCACTGTGCTGCTGCTTCTGAATTGCTGATGGTCCAGAAACTAACCCAACAACAACATCCAGTGAGCATTCCAATTACACAGTCTATATATACAAGTCTATATAGATGTTTACTGTGCTCCAGGATGAACACAGCAATCATACAGAGGATTTTTTTTTTTGTAAGGGCTTCTTCTAACTCTCCTCTTGGTAATTCCATAGATGCTGTCAGGGGAAATGAAGTTATCACATGACCAATTGAAAAAAGCAGCTCAGTTTTTAGACAGAGAAATAGTTTATTGCAAAATATTTTTTTTTTTGGTGGGGAAGAGCAAGGTGAAAGTGCAAGTGTCTCATTGTCTTGATGCCACTGAGATTTTTTTGAGTTTGATTCAAAACTTGAAAAATAGGGATATTTTAAAAGAAAAAAAAAAGTGATGGAACTTATTTTTTAATTTAGGCTTTTGTTCTTCTCAGAAGTAAACTTCAATAATTTAAAAATCTTGTTTAACAGTCCATTTTCTAATGCAGAATATTAAAGACCATATTCTTGGCATTTACGTGGTCCTACTTCAGCACAGCATTTAAACATGTATCATGGAAAGCATGGGATTAGTTTCACTCTGCATTTCCCAAGCTTTACTTCTCCAAAACTCTAATCTTTTAGTAGTATAAATATGTGTAGGTTCACCGAGTGAGTTACTTTCTGGATGTTTTGCTTGCCCATGAAGGCAGAGGTAGGCATTCTGTTCATTGTGCAGGGCCAGAAGGAGCACGCAGATGTCATGACCTGATATAGAAAACATGGATCAAGTGTACGATAGTCCTGTGTTTGTGTATGCAGTCCAGAGGTTACATAATTTTCTGTACAAAAAGGTAGCAGACATATTGCAAGCACGGTCATCTAAAAAATATTTAATCTTTGAGTATTAAAAACAACTTTGAAGAAATGTTTTTGGAAAAAAATTTATGAGTTCAAGACCTGTCCCCCTCCCCGTCAGTCCCCTTCCTTTGGAGAGCTGGGTTCTTAAAAAAGGTCTCTCATCCGTAAAACAAAGTTCTGCAGAAAACCCTACTGTGGTAATCAGTACATTCATCTGGGGAAAAAACAGAGATGAGCTATTTATTTGTCTTTAATTATAAATGGTTAAACAAGGAGAATAGGCTTACAGTTCCTGCTGAACTTAAGACTGTGATTTGTGCCAGCTAAAAATTAATTAGTAAGGAATTTTTAATTCCAGCATCCTAGGCCAAGAATCTTGATAAAGATGTCCCCATGGAATAGAGTCATGAGATGAGATTAGAAGGAGCATAAACTTGGTATCACAGGAAGCCTGCACTTTGAGCACCAATGCAAAAATCATGCCTTGAACTATGTTTTACGGTGTTGGAACAGAAGCTCAGTGCTGACCAGACGGGGGCCCAGCACGCCAAGTGACAGAGCACAGGATCCCTGAATGGAACTGGAGCAGTCTGAGGTGGAAAAGCTTTAAGAGCTTTTTAATCCTAAGTGAGGAATTGGTCTCCGGGATTTGCTTATAAACCTAAAATGACAGAATAGCTAACACCATCCATTTGGAAGATCATTATATGCTGCTCCTTCCCTCTTGTCTGCTTGAAGCAGAGGGACATGAACCACTTGTAATAATTTCACATTAATTGTTTCCTACTCTTTAAATGTCTTTTCCCTAGTTTTGTTACATTTTGGCATGTTTTTGAGGTGTGGATAGAAAATTGGGAAGACTTAAAGCTTAACAGTGAAAACCAGTCGTGAACAGTAGGTATAAACTATTTAAAATTTTTTGTATGCGAGAAATACAAAACTTTTGGCTTAAAACCTAAACTTGTTGAGGTCAAATTTCCCCCTCTGACCAATTTTACAGCACTAGGGGAAAAAAAGATAATTTAATAATGATGTATATCTGTATTCTATATTGATAATATGGTATCTTTTAATTAATCAGAGATACTTTAAAGCTAGTATTTGTTCTAAGTTCAGTTCTATATTCAGACAATAAAAAATTCTTAAGTAGAGCTGCTACTTGTTTTTCTGCACATTTGTATTGATTTCTGGAAAGGCACAAACATTCACGAGGAACGTTAAGGTGAACCACTTTTTGTTCCTTTAAAAAATCATTCACCAATCTTGCTGTTCCTTACGGTAAATTGAACATCGCCAAAAAGGTTTTATAAAACTCTAAGTCTCAATAGAAGGGAGGCAAAGCAGTAGTTTATATTGGTATATGTACCAGGAGTATATCAGTGTATTGTAAAGATTATAGATAATTTGAGGAAGGGTAAACAGTGCTGTATATACTATTTGCTTAATCTATTTAAATTGGAGGCAAATGATCGCTGTCATGCTAAGGTGAGAAGCAGCAGACCCTTGCCAGTGAAAATGTGTGCTGGTTCTTGTGATTGACTGGTGGGCACTTCACTAAAGTACCTATAAGGTAACATATTCACGAAGGATATGGAAAACTATATATTTTTTTAGGAGTCCGTTGACATTCATGATATTATTCATGTTCTAGTGGGACGTGTCCCTGCCCATGACAGAGGGGTTGGAACTGAATGATCTTCAAGGTCCCTTCCAACTCAAACTCTTCTATGATTATTCACTGCCTTGGATGTTACCTTCATAGATTTTTTTTTTCTTTAAATCTTTAGTAGTTTTGCCTGAGTTGCTGCTTTGTATTATTTTTCAAATGGTGGTTAAATTTCTACAGTTGTGATGAGCATCGCCGAGGTGATTTATGAATTGCATGGATTATAAAAGATAGAAACATAACATAAAATTTGCTCTAAGTGACTAGCTGAAATGCAAAGAGGAAATTCATTGAAGAAGAAATTGGAAAAGATGCAAGACCTCAATGTTTCTTTTTAAGCATGTTCAGAAATTTTGCTTTGTTTTTTAAAAGAAAATATGATTTTACTTTCAAGTATATCTAAACTTCATTTAAAGAAAATCCCACCTTTAAATTAAGGTGCAAAATGCATATTTTAATTTGGGGTCTAATTGAATATTTTGTTTGATTAAAAGTACCTTTCCCATCTTATTTTTCATCACAGGAAAATATGCTGAAAAAAACCTGCAAAGCTTATTTTGGATTGTGGTGCTTTATAGAACACGAAGACAGCTCTAACAAACACCAAATTTGCTTTTTTTATGCTATTAG
The DNA here is from genome assembly GCA_013389865.1 of Piaya cayana. Lineage (NCBI taxonomy): Eukaryota > Metazoa > Chordata > Aves > Cuculiformes > Coccyzidae > Piaya > Piaya cayana. The sequence continues at coordinate 182,515 of WAAB01018164.1, forward strand.
AACTATCAGTTGTGTAAGTTCAATAGTTCTGCCCTCTTACCTCTCATCTCTAACACAGGAAAAAATTGATTTTTCCTTCTTACTATACCTTTGTTCCATTAGCACATTGGAATATTTTCGCTATGAAATTCTTCTGAGGATTCTTTTTTCAGCATAATACAAGAGGCTTCATTAATCCTTCTAGTCTGCATAAAATATATACAGTTTTGGACTTATGAAAGACAGAGGCTGTTCTATTGTGGAAAGTTGAGTGCTCAAAGAGTTAAAGCAGACAGGAGAATATATATTTTCTGTAATGCTGGACATTCTAATTGACCTTTGCGTGCAGCAGATGCTTTCCATTTTCCCTTGAAATAAAAATATTTTACTAGATACGGTGTTTAAATAAATCAAATGAGGCTTCAAATTATGTAAAACCTGACTAATTATTTTAAATTAAATTACGACTTTCACTTCTGCCTTTCTGGCATAATTCAGTTTTAATGCTTGTCTAAGCTGTAATGTCTCTGCTGTCTATTTGGGCTGCTTGAATAAACTGATGGTTAGTGTAATTTTTGGGTACGTGTTCAGCGAAGGCAATTTTTGTATTTCTAAGCCAGCTAGAAGATCAGGTTCTGTGACCTGGAGAAAAAGGAGGCAAATCAGAAGATGGAGAGGGATGGCTCCTTCCCCCTGCAGTGTGATGGTGCCTGAGAAGGCTTCCCACCCTTTCGAAGGTGCCTGGGCTGTGACGGAGGGGGAAAAGATGGGTAGTTTCTATCACAACTTCCCCACTTTTCTGAAGGTACCACCTTGGAAACAGTCGTGAGTTCACAGTGAGGTGATGTACGCTGCTGTTCAGCATCGTGGCTGATGGAAGGAATGCACAGCACTGCTCTAAGTGGTTTGTGCGAATATTTCCATGAGAGTAACCTGTTCACACACCTCAGATATGCAGGTTTTTGGGGGATTTTGCCATCTTTCTTCCTAGACATATAGGACAAGTTAATCACAAAGAATATGACTTGGCTGTTGGTTTAGATTCCTGCAAATATGCAACTTTATGTTTTGACTGTGCTCTCCTGTGCATACATTAGGCAGCTTCTAGAAAGCATCTTCTTATTTACATGTTAATGTGTAGTAATACAAGCTAACTTGTAGCTTTCTCATTCAGGATGATTTGGAAGCACAGACTTCTAGGCTGATACACTTTAGCTTGGCTAGTGCAGACTCCCTTAATGATTCTGAGTGAAAACGAGCTTTCCAAATGCGTTCCCTAATATTTTAGGATCTTGCCCGTGAGCCGAATAATTTAAGATGGTTCTTTCAGGTGAGGTAATTTGAAAGGGGTTACTGGTGGAATCCGCCGTGACAATTACAGGTGTATGGAGGCACATGCACAATGATCACCTAGATTAGTAACACTTTTTCTTAAGAAGCTGTTTGTTTTCCTTGCTTTCACCTGCTTTTAACCTACTTTTAGAGAAACACACTTTATCAGTCTGATAAAAAGCCTGAATTCTTTATTAAATGTGGTATTTGAGGGAACAGCTATCGAGTAAAATCAGTTCAGAAGAAGGTACTGAAGTATGAGTTAATTAAAAAACAAACACCCCACCTTGGACTGGGAGCGATCCAAGATTTCAGAAATGTTGTTACTGCTCCTCACTAAAAGAGCTTCCATTTTCTTGAGGTGAAAAATGTATCTTCGGATCATATTTTTCTTTCCCCTGTTTCCTTTCGATTCTCCAGAGAATACGGGCAGGCTGAATTGCTCCTCTAATTCAATTAGCTCACCTTGGTGGGAGGAAGAGGTTGTCTGCAACTGTATGGAATGTGAGAAAGGTGTTCTTCTCGCTAACGGAAAATATTCAGTAATATTTTTAACCATATCCAGCAAAGACAGCTTCCTGAGAAAGACAGATATCTCTGGGCCTTTAATTCGTTCACAAAAGGTATTGAATTCTTAAGAACTGGCCTGTGCTATTGCTGCTTACTCGTTATATCGGGGATGCTGATTGCAGACATAGTGCTGTACAGGTGAGCACAAAGGAGTCATTACTTCATGTGCTGTACGCTTCTCCAGTTCTTTCAGAAACAGAAAACGCAGTAAGGAATGAATCTAAATGGCAAGAGAGGAAAGTGGAAATAGAGGCTTAACAAACAATGAAAAGCAGCTCATAGTTTACACTGAATTTGCGGCAGGAAGAAGGAGATTCCACTGAATCTGTGCTGCGCTAGCTAGTTAACGAATGCTGCTCAGTCTTTAAACAAACAAAATTATATCTGAGTGTAAATTCCAGATGAACTGTTTGATGAGCTCTCCACTTTGCTTAGAGATAAAGGCTGTGGGAAAGGGTCCACAGAAACTGGATCCAGTCACAGTGCCTCCACCACAGTTGTCTTATTTCTCTCCTATTCTTATTTTGTTTTCAGCTGGAATAAGATAGAATGTTATTAAAGTACTATTTAACGTCATGGCTGCCAAATATTCAGCTTCAGTAATTAGTTCAGGTTCTATGCATGCAGTTTACTAGCCTGCCTGTTTTTGCTGATACTTAATGGGGTGCATAACTTTGAGAAAGTCGCTTTCAGGTATTATAGGCTGTTATGTTCCAAGCGGAAGCCGTTTCCTGTCCTACTGTAAAATTTAATTAACTGAAGTTTGGTAAACCATTAAAAGATATGCCACAGAATACGGTTACAAAGAATAGATGTGTATGATTTAAAGTCCTCTTTCAAGATTTGCCTATGAGCAGGAGGAGTACAGCAGGAACTGTACTAGCTGACTCCACCGTGGACCTCGTGGATGTCCTATTTCTTGCACGAGTCCAAAATCTGCTCTTTTAAATGTCCTCAACCCGTGATGTGTTGCTTTCTCTTTTCCTGCAAAGACATCAAATCCGCAGACAGAGGAATGAATCCAATGGATGAAAACACACCTTAGCCTGGCAACTGGTTGTACAGGAGGAGTTGTAGTCTGAGGGAATGTCACAAGGGAACACGTAAGACAAGAAATCCCACCAGCAACAAAATATCTTGCTAGTTCTTTTTAGCTGATGTTATCCAAACTTTGCTTTCATGATTATTCAGCTCTGCAGCAATATGTTCTTTACAAGTGCCAGACTGGAGCTAACAAAGCTTCCTAGGAAGGTTTGACAGCAGCCCCCCTTGTCGTGTGCGTGCTATGGCCAGAGGTCACTGGAGCAGAGATCCACAGGCCATTATGTACCTCCTGGGTCAGAAAAGTACTTAAGCATTCTTTCTAAAACGGGGTATTTCAACAGCTGTGTTAATTATGTATGTAGAAGACCATTATTGACTACTTCAGATTCAAAATATGCTCGAGTATTAATGGACCATGAACACTACGGCAAAATGGTGTTGTTCTGTCCTCTCGTGAGCTGTGATTTCCTTCCATGGGTGTGTGCTCTGTGTACCTCGTGCCTGTCCCACACAGAAGCGAGTTCCTCTGGGGTTCAGTGCTTGTGTGCATTATTGCTTTTCTGCCACTTACCCTGTCACTGTGCCGCTGCTCTGAAAAAGTATCCACATGATCTTAATACCTCGTTTACTCTAGAATAGCACAAGATTTGTCTGTTGCTTTCTGGTTTTAAATTAAAATCTTAAAAACTATTAATCTTTGTATCTGCGTGAAATCAACAAAATCGATGTGAAATGTTTGTACTTGTCCCTTTTTGTTCCATTACTGTTGTTTATAGTAGGATCTGTCCCGGGTAACATCTACAGCAATTTCTAAAGCCTTTTTTAATCTAACCAAACATTTCTCCTCAAGTTTCTCAGCATACCTGTCTTAGCTGCTAATGCCATCTCACTTGTTTAAACAAGCTTAGTGATCAAAGTTAATGAACCATTTTGGTATGGGTTGGAAGCTAGAAATTAAAGACCAAAGAACGAGGAAGACCTTTTCTGTGCCTAGGAAATGTCTCGACAGAGCAGCTTCATAGAGAGGGAGCTTGACAAAAGTCGTGATGCTTTTCCTCTATTATATAAATCTCAAATGAATTGTCACCCCCTTCTTTTTCTCATGGTGCTTTCAGATTTTTTGGCACCTTTTCTTTCTCAAAATTAAAAAGCAAAGCTGCTTTGTCTCTTTGCTTGTGTAGGTGCTACACAACCTCTTACACTGTTGCCCCTACAAACACGCTACAAGTCTCTTCTGCTTTAGCTCCTTCTTACTTAGAGTGACCTATGAGAGAGATGTTGTTAAACAACATAAAATTAATTTTTCTCCTCCACCGATTCAGATGTTGTAGGAACTTGGGTTTACTTCTCTGTGATCCCCCTCAATTTCTTCTGAACACTAAAGCCCTGCTCTGTGTTTCCCTCTCTTCTTTCCTTCTAAGAAAGTAAATTGAAAAAAATTCTTCAGTTCTAGAGAATGGGGGAAAAGATACACTAAATGACAATTGTATAGCTGTGGTAGGGGCACTAAATCTCAGCAGCCTCTAACAGATAAAAGGAAAAGAGAAAAAAACCACTCCACATTTTCTGATAACTTGGAAGTATCTGCAATACTAAAAACAGTCCTGCAAAACACTCGTGTGAATAATCCTTACTGTGGCAAGCAGTCTGATTGTTCCCAGTGCTGGTGAAAGGCAGTGGTCTGGCAGCTTTGAGGAATGAAGCCCTTTCTTTATTAGCCGGGCAAGTTTCCCAACACACATTGCCTGGTCAGCCTGCTTAAACCCTGATCTGAAGAGGGGAGGGATAAGCTTTCTCTCAGGATAACAGGCAGTTCAGTTTCCACAGCTCACGTAATTCTTGCTTCTATTTGGAGGCTGCCAGTTAGTGAAAAGGAAAGAGTTTTTAGGGAAGTGCAGCTTCTAGCCCACCAAACTTGCACAAGAACCACCTCGCTGCCCTCTGTGGGTTCCAGCAAGCCCGTGCCCAAAGCCTGTGACCCTCTCCCAGTGTAACCACGGGCCAGTCCCCACAGCCGCGAGAAGGCACTGGGGGCAAACTGTACTCCTGCTTCCCTCTCTGATTTTCTCTTGCTCCCCCTCCAAGTCTACTCTCTAGGAACAGCTTCTGAAAGGCTTGAGATGGTTTCACTGGTGAAAAATATTGTAGCCTTTTATGTCCATACTCCAGAGCTTGTTGGCCTGCTCTAACTGAAAATCTAATCATGGAGAACGAGCACTGGCTTACTCGATGGGCAAGGTCAAGAAGTCCAGCTCTGACCTCAAATTCGTTTGCATCCTGAAAACAGATGCAGAATCATTCTTGATGCTACTCTGTCTTCTGCGATCTCTGCCCATCCCTCTGAGGTGGAGGCAGCCAAGAGGTAATCAGAATTATTGTGTTCTTTTTCAGACACGGGTTACTGGAACTTCAGGACCTCCAACCGACCCAAGACTCTACCGTTCCACTAGAAGAACTATCAGCCATGTGAGATGTAACCCAACTTGTGGACAAGCTCCTGGGGCAAAGAGGACTCACGGTACATGTCATGGTTGGTTGTGAGCAGCCACCGTTTGTGAGAGAGCAGTGCAAGACTGGAGCTTAGACTGCAGAATGCGGATTTGACCAGGGCTTACCTGGTTAAGAGTTTCATCAGGTACCAGCAGCGTTGAATGACATCGCGGCAGTCCTGGTCAGCAGAAGGTGGCATAGCGGCTGCATGCACATGACCCAGTACTGTTTGGGAAAAGTTTGTACTGTGATCATCAGTACAAATATTGTGGTCGACTGAGTCAGGCCATCCTTATAGTGAAAGCAGGCAAAGCAAACGGCTTTGTGCAGGAGGCAGAGGGGCTGCGTGGAACACGGCCTCTGCTCTACCAGAAGGATCTGTCCCTCAGCACAGTGTTTGTGGCAACTGTTACTTTATTTTAAAATCGACTAGAGGATAAGGAGTTGACCATTACAGAGACTACAAACTGCACAGGAGGGCTTGCACCAGGCAGACCAGATCCAGAGGTTTCCTGGCACTTTGCTCACCACCTTTTGTCCTCGGTCGAAGCCTCCTTCACTGAAAGAGAGGACTTGTCTGAAATATTGCATACGTGCTGGACACAGAATAGTTTGGGTTGGAAAGGACCTTAAAGATCATCCTGCTTCAACACCCCTGGAATGAGCAGGGAGACCTTCTACCAGCCCAGGCTGCCCAAGGCCCATCCAACCTGGCCTTGAGCCCCTCCAGGGATGGGGCAGCCACAGCTTTCCTGGGCAACCTGGGCCAGGGCCTCATCACCCTCATGGTGAAGAAATTCTTCCTTGTGTCTAGTCTAAAGCTGCCCCTATCCAGCTTATACCCATTGCCCCCAGTCCTGTCACCACAAGCCTCTGTGAACAGCCCCTCCCCAGCTCTCTTGTAGCCCCTTCAGGTACTGGAAGGTCGCTCTAAGGTCTCCTCGGAGCCTTCTCTTCTCCAGGCTGCACAGCCCCAACTCTCTCAGCCACGGGAGCTGCTCCAGCCCTCGCCTCATCCTCGCAGCCTCCTCCGGCCCCTTGCACCGGCTCCATCTCCTCCCGCTGAGGATTCCCTCCCCGCCCCCCACCCGCCCCGTCCCGATGCGGTGTCCCGGGAGCGGGTCCCGTGCCCGCGGGGCTGAGCGGGGTCGGCGCGGCGGCCCGGGAGCCGGCGGGCGGCGAGCGGGGGGTGCGGGGGCGGGGGGGGCCGAGGCGCCGCTCTCGCTAGCGCTGCCTGTGGTCACAGCCAGGCACGCTCACATCCCATCTGGATCGCGCTCGCTCTCTCCCTTTCTGCTTCCCTACCATAGAGTCGCGCTGGAAACAGAAGATAGAGGGAGTGTAGGAGCTCGCCATCTCCAAGCGATCTACGTTGGGAAAAACATGGAGTCGGCTCCGGCAGCCCCCGATCCCGCAGCCCCCGAGCCGGGCAGCAGCGGCTCCGAGGCGGCCGCCGGCGCCAGGGACGCCCCGGTGAACCTGGAACCCGCCCGCAAAAGCGATGCCCCGGCTGCCGTGCGCAGGCAGAGCTACTCCAGCAGCGCCAGAGGTAGGAGGCGAAGGGGGGAGTGGGACCGGGGGGCGGGGGCGACGAGCAGCGAGGGGGGCGACGGGGAGAAACGGAGCTGGTGTGTGTGCGGGGGGGGAAAGGCAGCGATTCGATTCGATCCCCCCCCCCGTCTCCCCAGGCTCGGCTGCTCGAGGCGCTCGGAGCCGCGCTCCCACCCCCCTGCGAAGCCTCGCAAACTTTTATCGCTTCTTTTAATTGCGGCGGGAGGAGGGAGGGATGCGCCGGGGGAAGAGCTGCCCCCTCGCTCTCCGCCGGACCCCGAAATTACATAATTTTATAAATATATAAAGCGGCAGCGGAGCGCTGCCATTCCGGGGAACAAACTTTTAAAGCTGCAGCGTCCTTCTTTCCCCCCCCATTCCCCTCTCTCCCCTCGCTCTGTCTCCGTGTGACAGTTCCCCAGCCGGTGCGCGGCGGCTCCGCGGGCGCGGGGGGGCTCGCGGGCGGCTTCTTCGCTCTCTCCCCGCGGCCGCTTCCCCTTTAATTCATCCCAGCGCCTCTTAAGAAGGCGCCTTCTCCGCGCGGAGCGGCTCCTCTCGCCGTTCCTGGAAAGGTGCGCAACTTCGCCGAGCTGCTCCCCTCGCTCCGGATTCAGCAGCGAAGCCTCGCGGGAGACACCCCCCCCTTCTTTTTTTGGGGGGGGTGATTCCCAGCGCTGGGATGGGGGGCAGCGCCTTCCAGCCCCGCCGGAGTTTGCCGAGCGGGAGGAGGGGAGGAGGCTGCCGCTTTAATTACTTGTAAATAATACACGAAGCCTCCGCTCCTTACGGGGGGGGGGGGGGGGGCGGGCGCGAGGAGAGGGAGGCCTATTATAGGAAAAAAAAAAAAAAAAATCGTAATGAATTAAATAAGGCGATGGAAGAGCGCGGGCGGCTAATGACAAGGGATGCCGGGCGGGGAGAAGCGCGCTGCCCCCTCGGAGCGAGGGGCTGGCGGTTGGAACATGGCTGATGATGTGTTGGCTTGGGCTTTACTGGATTTTTCCCCTTTTAGCCACACCCCCGCCCCGTCTTTCCCCCCCCCC